>ML100482.1:12688-25987 GCA_003697995.1 Taxidea taxus jeffersonii | reverse complement strand
TCTTGAGGGGCCAGTCAGATAAGCCAGTCAGCCCTGCCTGCCACTGCCACCAGCTGAGGACCCCTTGGTCATTGCTGAGGGGTCCAGAGCTGGCAGGAGGAGAGAAGCCAGCCCTTGAGCTATAGGGTCCACACTGCATAGCTTCAGGGACCCCTCGCCACCCAACCTCCTGAACTTGGGTTGTGTGAGATGACACATTTCCTTCATGTTTCTAGCAGTTCAAGCTGGTCTCTGCTCCTGTCCTGTCTGCTCTGAGCAGGACCTCACAGCAGCATCGAGCATCCAGGCGGCTGGGCTCCAGCTTGCCATGCCCGCCCACCCCAGGACTGCTCCCAGGGCACTTCCAGCTTCATCTCTGAGGCTGTCCCATGTAACGTCCACGTCCTGTATGTGTGGTGCTGGCAACAGTCTCTGGGTGCTTAGAGGCAGCATGGAGCTGGGAGGCATCACTGAAGCTGAGCGGAAGATCATGGACCAGAAGCAGAAGGGTGAAAATGCATGTCTAAGGTCCAGGCTGCCTCAGCCCCAGGTGCTGTCCTCAGGGGCAAGCATTGGCTTGGGCATGTCTGGTGCAGCTGCCCACTGGGGAGACTATGGTCTCAGAGGACCAGGTTCCACTTGGCAGGGCCTGGTTATCTGACCTGGCTTTGTAGGGTACAGCAGCTGATCTTGAAGTAACTGCAGTGATGAATTTGACATGTCACCTGGGCTGGGCCACTGCGTACCTAGATATTTAGCTAAACGTGATTTTCGGGTAGGTCTGTGAGTGTTTCCAGATGAGGTCAGCACTTGAATCAGTGGGCTCAGTAAAGCAGCCTCATCCAACACTTTGCGTGTGTGCATAGAACCAGCAATGAACAAAGGGAGCCTTCCTTCTGCTGGACTGCTGAGCGGGGGCAGGAGTGCACAGCATTGCTTCCCTGGGTCTCCAACTTGTGGGCAGCAGACTGTGGGACTTCTTAGCCTCCATACCTACCCGAGTCAATTCCTGGAAATAAATCTCCTTCTTTCTCCATCTCCATATCCTATTGGTTCTGTTTATCTGGGTGTCCCTGACTAGTACAATAACTGAATTTTCATGCACAGATAAACATCTTGCAGTCTTTCCTCTGCAGTTATAGAAAAGCTGCTCAAATGGCTGGAACGACAAACTGCAGGGGAGGACAGGTTCCAGCTCTGTCCCTGCAAGTTCTTGGGCTCTTCCCTCCTCTGGTGTTGGCTCCACCCCACCTCAGACTTGCTTTCCCCAAGACAGCTGCAACCGGGGTCAGTCCAGGAGAAGGAAAGAACCATGATTGCTCAATGGGGACCAGGACCTTTCCCCTCGGCACCTGTAGCAGATGTCAGGGAAAACCTTCAGTGTGGCTCAGCTCTTGTCCCCAACAAGTCTGGCCAGAAGGCTGAGGCTGGCTTAGACCAGGCAAACCGTGGCCCATGGGTCAAATCTGGCCCACCACCCTGCGAGTCACCTAGGGCTGTCCTAACCAAATACACAAAGTGGGGGGCTTACAACAACAGAAATGTACTGTCTTTCAGTTCTAATCCAAGAACAGAAGTCCAGGATCAAGAGCACGTTTCCTCTGGGGGCTGTGAGGGCCATCCGCTCCAGACCTTTCTTCAGCCTCTGGTGGTGCTGGCAACCCTTGATGTCCCTTGGCTTTTAGCCCAGTCCTCCAATCTTTGCCTCCGTCCTCGGATGGCATTCTCCCCTGTGGCTCTTCTTATAAAGACACCAGTGGTTGGGTTTAGGGTCCGTGCTGATCCTGTGTGTCTTCATTTTAAATTGGTTACATCTACAAAGACCTGATCTCCAGATAAGACCACATTCACAAATTCCAAGTTAAAAAACAAAAGGCACAAGTTAATTCAGCACAGCCTTCTTTATTATAGTTTTGAAAAGACAAGGCAAACCCCACTGGTGCTGAGGGAAGGCCTGCCCCAACTTCCCCACTCCCTGAGCCCCCACCAGGGAGGCATGAATGCTACCTGGCCAGCAGTCACAGCTACTGGTCCTCTTTTTGGTTAGGTGAAGTGAAACTGTTCAAGGTCTGTAAGCTTAAGAGCTCCATCTCTTCTGCTTTCTTCCCCTGGATGGGTGTCTGGTAATAGCCTGAGCAAATGTGGGCGGCCCTGGTTCTGGCCACCTGGCCTGCACACAAGGCCACTCCTCCCATGGGGTGTCATCTACTATCCCACCTGTTTCAGAACTGGCAGAGAATAGGGCATCATTTATTTTCCCTCAAAACTCAAACAGAAGTAGCCTAAATGTCCATGAAGAGGACATTGAATAAGCTATGGAAACTTCACAGAATAGAATTCTGTGGAGCCACTAAAAATATTGATGGGCAGGTTAAAAACCATCCTGTGTCCTGTGGTTTCATCGTAGAGTGGTTCACACCACCGTGCGTGCCAAGAGGAGGGAGTCTGCAGAGATCTGATACCATCAATGCGCACAAAGCTCTTGGGATGGAAACAGCATTAGAGAGTGAGTTCTGCACTCCTCCCATGGACACTTTCCCTCTTCCTGGCAGGTGAAGGCGTGATCTTTCTCTGCATCTCTAGCTCTCCAACAATACATGTTTTCCCATGTGGCTTCCAGGGGTTCTATTTCAAACGGAGATCAGCATCTTGTTTGGTGGTGACATGCTGGCCCAGGAACTGTCCCAGGTCCTTGCCTCTGGTCCACCTCAGCCACCTCTAACCGGCCCACGTGGCCCAACTAGTACTGACCAGTCTCTTGCCCAGAGAGGGTACCTTTCCCCTCATGGCGGGAGGCTTCTCCTGCCCCCTCTGGCTGTAGATGAAATATCCTCCATGGGGCAGGGCATCTGGGTTTCTGAACTGCTGCCCAAAGAGGTGGGAGTACCCTGTAATGTGGAGAGCTCATTTCACGTGGGCAAACTGGTCAGGGGAAAGTCCCCCTCGATCCCCCTCCTGTGGCTGTTCCAAGGTGTGTTTTCTCTATGCAAACCGGAGGGGCAACCAGAGGTCCTTGAGAGCCCCAAGGCTCAGGGTGCTAACTTGGCTTGGCTCCAACCCTCCCCAACTCCCTTTCTGCCCACCCCCATTGCTGTCTGGGATTGAATTTCCCTTATGAAGTATTCACACTTTAGCCATGCCCCAGACTCTGTTTTCTAGAGAATCCAGGAGTATAAGTTACGTGTGCTGCATGAAAAAAAATGCCCCAAAACTCATGGCTTAAACAATTTCATGTGCTCATGGTTCTGTTAGTCATTTGGGTTGGGCTCAGCTGGGCAGTTTTATGCCAGTCTTGCCCGAGTCACACTGAAGCCATGGTCAACTGACAGCTGTCCTAAGATGAACTCCCTTGTAAGTCAGGAAGCTGGGGCTAACCCTTGTCTTGTTTGACCAGGAGAGACCTCAGCCTCTGCCACAGCTCCTGCCCTTCCCTCCCCGACCTGCTGCCCCTGGGAGTGGGCTTACCAGAGACAACCAGTCAGGAAACCCCTAAATTACCCTTGGAAGACCCCAGATCCTGCTGGAATGGGGGTAAGGAGGCTCAGACCATCAGAAGGGTGTGTGATCTGCCTCCTGTCCCCACATCTGCCCTTTCTGCTCCAGGTGCAGTCCTTAGGACCACCAGGTGTTGGCCCTCCCACCACAGCCTTAGCAGAGGCACATGGTGCTGAGGTTTGCAGTTCCCCACCCCAGGACAGGGGCTCAGGCACATCAAACCTGAGTCTGCCCTACCAGAAGATAACTGCAAAATGAGTGAGAAAGTGCTGATTCCTCCCGGACACCATTCCCTAAACACCGAGCACAGGCCTTGCTTTCTCTTCTTGGTCCAACATTATTCTTTACCCAAGAATTGCTGTACCTGTCCCACCCCCACTGACCCACCCAGGTCTGCACAAAGCCCAGACAGGTGGCTACATTAGCCCCTCATCCCACTACCCCCAGCTCTGCAGCCCTCCTTCCATACCCCCTCCACTTGGATCTCTGTCCTCTCCCACAACCCCCAACCTCCCCCTCCACTCTCCCTGGTCATGCAGGGGTGGAGTCTTCAGTGGCCTGTTGTAAGTAGGACCTCATGCTGGTGCCCATGCCACACACTTTATATCACCACTTCTCACCACCACCACCCCGCAAAAAACCCACAGCAAGATCTTGCTGGCCAGAAACCAAGTGGGGGCCTGAAGAAGCTGAAAGAATTCCCTGAGGTCAGGCAGCTGGTGGGAGCAGAGAACAGAGCCAGGGTCGTGGGTGCACACCCACCCTCAGCCTACACGATGCCCCAGGCCCCATCCTGGTGTCAGAGTCTGAGGCATCTCCCCACTCACCAACATCCCCTTTCCCAATGGCAACATGGCCAGTTAGCTCCTCTCCTGTCATCCCTCTGGCCAAACTCATCCTATGGAAGTAGAGAGGCTTGATGGATATGTCCTCCATCTGCGCTGCAAATGGAATGAGATTTCTGAGTGTGAGCTCTGGTTTTTCTCACCCCTGCCATCCCCTGTCATCCCTCTTGCCTAGTTAATTTTAATTTCAGGCATAATACTCTTTGCGCGATTGCATCCGCTGCACAGTTTGGGATAAGAAACTGGAGTTCTCTTCATGTAATAGCTATTTAAGACATATTTCTTTTTATAAATGGCTCCCAGGGTGTACTTGCTAATTTTGAAATCCCACATTATGATGAAGTAAAATTAATAGGAACCTAGCAAAGGAGAAAACCCATTTCTCTTCAGACATCTCCCACATTCATTTGTGTAGAGGTTACCTATTGTATCCGACGGGCCTTTGGCACAGGTGTACATCAGCAGTGTATATACAGGCCCACCTTCCAGGTGCCCTGCTCAGGTGTTCCTCATGGGCGTCTCACACACATCCATCACAAGAGCATCTCACGAGTGCACTCAGAGGTGTCCTTCAGGCACACATCATAGGCATACCTCACAAGTATGCCTCATGGGTGTAGCTCGAAAGTGTATTTCACAGGCTTATCTCATAGGGGTATCCCTAACTGTATCCAGGGTCCACCTCTCAGGGCTGCTCAGAGCTGCTCAGGGCCCCATGCACCATCAGTGGGTGTGTCAGGAAGTGAGATAAGGGAGGGCAGGAGCCCATCCAGCCAGTGTGTGGTTCAGCAGTTCTCCTGGGGTCCCACAGGGGCGGTAGCTGGGATATTTACACATGACCCCATGAGCCACAGGTCAAGGACTCCTCCAGGGACATAAACTCCTGATGCCTCTGGGCTCCCACACCTGCCGACACTGCAGGCTCAGGGGAAAGGAAACCTACAGGTAAAGTGACCCAGGTACCACAGAGTGGGTCTGGTGGGCACACTGTGTAATGGCGAGGGGTGGGGGAATGCCCATGCTCTGAGCTCCCGTGTGTTCCACCCATCACCCCAGGTGTCGGGCTGTGGGGCGATAATGCCCCGAGTTCCTCAGCCAGCTCCCTCCTCCACTGCCCACCTACTCTGCAAGGAGCCCCCTCGGCCATCCTGAGTACGTTGTACCTCTGACCCCACGACCATGTCGTTCCCATGGCTGCGACCTGGCCCTTCGGCTACCAGACATAGGTGCATCCCTCACAGGGGGCCTCCCCTGCCCCAGCAGGGCTGCCACCCAGTGCTTCATAGACAAGTGAACTTAACACCTTGGCCCCATGCCCTCAGCCCTGCAGGGAAGGAACCAGCTGGCAGGAGTTGGGGAGCAGAAGCAAGGAGGACGGTTGCCACCGAGTGTGCCTCTGGGTGGAGTGAGGGGAGGATTTAGGAAGTGTCCCCCCAAAGACCCTGCTGCCCTGGGCCCCTCAGCCAGACAGCCGCCCCATTGGCATGTCCCTCCCATCAGGCATCACTTGGACTGCAGGTCTGAGCGTCTGGAGATAGCACACTGGAAGGCTCCGTGAGCTGTCTGGGGACTGAATTCAGAGCAAGGGGACCCCCAACCCTGGCCCCTAATCTAAGCACCACAGCACCCCACCCACAGCACCTGCCTCCCTCTTCTCCCCCAGTCCCCAGGCAGAACTCACTATTTTTAGGAAAAGTGGGATGCTCAGAGCAGGTCCCTGAAAGGAGTCTGCTGCGTGACTCAGCAGAGACAGGAATGTCACAGCACAAGGGCCTGTACCCGGCGCTCAGCCAGCTGGGCCCATTGTGCCCAACACAGCTGCAAGGCGCCAGCCCAGAGCCCATGTGGAAAGACCCCCGGAACCAAGCTGGTGCTAAGAAAACGTGTCTGGCCACAAGAAGGCCCCTGGCCCTACCATCACACATGTGCAAACACTCACACGTGTGCACGCATATGCACGCTCATGCATGCACATACACACACCTTTACCAGCTGAGCGCAGTAAAATTCAGAATCACATACAAACCCTACATCCTGGTTGAAAGGCAACATGAGGAAACCTTCAGCATTTCTCTCAGTCCAGGCCCCTGGTTTGTGATGCCTGATCCTTGGCTTGGAGGGGTCCAAAGTCCTCCCAGCTACACTGTTCTGCTGCTGCTTCTGGGGGAAGGCCACGACTAGTGCTGCCAAAGGCAAGCCCAGAATGCCAGGTGCCCACCCAGGCTCTGCTAAATAATGTGCACAGCTGGCTAACACCACGGACATAACTCCTACCCCCAGCCTTCCAGCAGTCCGTGGATGTGCACATGCACACCCATGCACTTGTACACTCTGCTCATGTGCACACACATGCACACGTATGCACTCATATACCCCGCCCACATGCACACACACATGCATGCCCACGCATGCACTTGTACACTCAGCCCATGTGCACATGCATGTACTGTATACTCTGCCCACATGCACATACATGTACTTGTACACTCTGCCCATGTGCACGTGCACACACATGCACACGCATGCACCTGTACACTCCATCCACATGCATACACGTGCACATACATGCACTCATACACTCTGCCCATGTGCGCATGCACACGCATGCACCTGCACACTCCATGCATGTTCAGGTGCACACACATGCACACGTGTGCACCTGTGCACTCAGCCCATGTGCGCACATGCTTGCACACATGTATATTCATGTGCAGCCTGTGTACACATGATCGTGCATGCACATACATGTTCACACAGTCTCTTGAGAGAAGTGAAGGACACTCCAGCATCTGTATAGTCAGACACACATGGAGCACATCCTACAGCTTTAATCCAACCTTTTTGCCACACACAACCCTTGGTCACACCTTTTTCGCCCATAGAGAAGCTAGCATATGTATAACACCCAGGCAGGTGGATAAGGAGAGAGGCGCCGGCGGCTGTCTAGGCACGCCAGTCCCTGTTTGAAGCACAGATGCTCAGGAACAATCCTGTCCATATAAATGGCAGTGCCCGCAGTGTGGTTGTGGAGTCTGTGGGAGGAGAGGGTCTAGCAGTGTGAATAGAAGTGCCAAGTAAGGGGCACCTGGGTGGCTCAGTGGGTTAAAGCCTCTGTCATCGGCTCAGGTCATGATCCCAGGGTCCTGGGATTGAGGCCCACATCGGGCTCCTTGCTTGGCAGGGAGCCTGCTTCCCCCGCCCCCCCGCTGCCTCTCCATCTACTTGTGATCTCTCTCTGTCAAATAAATAAATAAAATCTTTTTAAAAAAATTTTTTTAAAAAGTGCCAAGTAAGTAGGGACTAGGCCAAGGAAAAAGATGTGTGATGGGGATTCACTAAGAAAAACTCTAAGGGTGCTAGCTCTTAACAGAGAAGCTCTGTTGTGCACTCAGGTAAGCCACTGTCACGTGCAAACCCCTCCCCTTCGAGGCCACCCCCTCGCCATCAAAGAGAAGGGAAAGTCCCTGCAAACCCCCAACTAGTGGTCCCACCTCCACAATGGATGCTGGGCACCTTCCTCCCCTCCTACTTCCCACCATCAGAGGGGAGCCATGGGAGCTTCGTTCACTGACCTCTGGCACCTTACAGGGGGCCCCCCTCCCTACCTAGGTCTGGGCTGCCTCTCCCCTAGGTGGGGCTAGTGCCCCACCTCCCCAGCACACCAGAGCCCAGGTCTGAGTGCCAGGAGATGTGGGGCTGCCTATTGGACCATCCAGAATTCTCAGGCAATCCCCCAGGCAGAAAGTGTCATGGTGTTTGTGGGATTACCCTCTCTATGGGATTAGGTGTAAGGGCCTGCCCCACTGGCTGCCCACGACCCCTATCACAGGCAGAAGCCCCCAAGCTGTGACCCACCTGCTCCCACTCCAGGAGGTCTGATTTTCCCAGGGGAGGGTGGTGGAAAGTCCAGGATCTAAGCCAAGGGGGGCAGGCATGGGTGAGTCAGCTGGTGTCCTCCCAGGACTCAGTAATCGTCACTAAGAAAGCCTTTGCTGATGACAGTGTTTGCTGGGAGTCTGCATGCGCCTGGGGACCAGCCACGTCTCCCGGACAGGCAGTGGGACACCATGAGCCTCAGTGAGGAGCAGGTGCAGCAGTTCCTCGACCAGAACCCCAGCTTCACAGACAAGTACTTTGGGAAGAAGCTGAGCCCCGAGAATGTGGCTGGCGCCTGTGAGGATGGGCAGGCAGCAGACTGCACCAGCTTCCGCGAGTTGTGCCAGGTGGAGGAGAGCGCAGCCTTGTTTGAGCTGGTGCAGGACATGCAGGAAAGCGTGAACATGGAGCGTGTGGTCTTCAAGATCCTGCGGCGTCTCTGCACAATCCTGCACGCCGACCGCTGCAGCCTCTTCATGTACCGCCAGCGCAACGGCGTGGCTGAACTGGCCACACGCCTCTTCGGTGTGCAGCCGGACAGTGTCCTGGAGGACTGCCTGGTGCCCCCTGACTCTGAGATCGTCTTCCCACTGGACATTGGAGTCGTGGGCCATGTGGCTCAGACCAAGAAGATGGTCAACATCAAGGACGTGACGGAGGTGGGTTCTGGGCCACGACTGGTGGGGTCGGCAAGGAGTCCCTACAGGTCTCATGGAATGGGTCAGCCTGCAGGACATGTCAGGATCTCTGCTTTCAGGAGGGCAGCCTGGGGCAGGGGGGAAGTGGGGTGGGCTGGGCCAGAGCTTGCCGAAAGGAAGGGAGCCAGTCTTGAGCTGGCTGGGAGGGTAATCAGGGCAGGCCCTGCTGCCCCCTTGGCCCACAGGTCCCAGGATGGAGAATTGGGGAGGAAGGGGTCAGAGCAGGGGCTGGGGCAAAGGCCCAGAAAGGAAGGGCCAATGGACTCCAGAGCCCAAAACGCACAACCCCATATGAGACCATGCTGCTTCCTGGTGCAGGCAAGTTTGGGGGTTTGGGAGAAGCAGCAGGGAGACCAGGGATTGTTGAGGCTGGGTAGGAAAGATCGACAGCAGTGCATGGAGCTGAGGTTCAGGAGGCCAGGGTCTTGATGGGTTGGGGGGAGGCGGGAAGGGTGTGGAGATAGTGCACTAGGAGCTCAGGAATCCTAGGGTGGACACCAGGGTGGGTGGGGCTGGGGGATGGAGGCACCTGTTGTGTGTGTGTGAGGGACAGAGGACCCCAAGGTGAGTATGGGGATGAGGGGCTCCAATAAGAAGGTGAAGGAAGAGGCTGCTGGGTGAGAACAGGAGCCACTGGCTCCTCCCCTCCTCTCCCTTCCCCGCCTCTGAAAGGGGGAGGTAGGAGCCCTGAGCTGGATCAGCCCCTTCCACTTTCTGTGAAGGAATCCAGAAGGTATTGCCCCCAGGATGGGCTTCTCCTGAAACAGCCACCATCCCCTAGTCCCTGGAGACAAATGGACAGGTGCACATCCCCCAGGCCCTCTGGGGCCTGGGAAGGAAGTGACTGCAATCCTCTTAAATTTATCTGCTCTAAACCACCCTGGGTCCAGCGACCTGAATATAGTAATCCCTGGGATTAGCTTCATCTTCACTCCATTTTAAGAAACAGGTCACCCCATGTATCTGAGTATCGGGAGCCAGAGCTCCCAGGAAGAAAAGGGATCCAGCAGCCGGTAGAGGTACAGTGGGGGACTTCCGTGGCCCGTTCTCTCCCTTTATCTTGTCCTCTCCTTTCTTAGAGTCTGGGCAGACTCCTCAGCCCCCAGGAGTCTATCCTCCGGCTAACCCCCAAGCCTGTGCTCTGTGAGGTCAGGTTCAGGTGGTAGGGCTGTTCTAGGTCCTGTGCCCTTCCCTTCCTTGAGGCCTTGACCTCTCAAGACCCTTCCACCTCTATCAGGACAGCCCACTCTGATCTCTCCCCAGTGGACGAGGGGCACAGTGTTGGCCTCAAGCCTCGGGGCTCTGCTGGATCTTGTTGATCTCAGATGCAGTGGAACTGACAGCAGAGTCAAATCAACCAAAAAGCAAGTTTCCACTAAGTGGGTCACAAAGACCTAAGCATTGCACATGTCAGGCTCCTGGATTCATGCTGTCCTCAGAGGGGAAACTGAGGCAGAGCTCCTTGCTCTGTCTGAGACTCCAGCACCTTCATTGTTTGATGAGAAGAGTATGGGGGCTGCTTCTGGAGAGTAGTATGTGCCTGGGGGACACGGCCTCCTCGCAGGCAGCACGGAGGACACCGGGGGCTGCCTCATTACCCTAACACCACCTTGAAGCTCTTAAGGCCCCCAGGGGCTCATGGCAAGGCAGCTAGGCAGAAGGCCCTGATAGGCCGTGGAGGGGACATGGCTCAGCCATGGTCCCCAAGCGGCTGAGCAGGACCAGACCTAGGTCCTGGCTCCGTGGTAGTGTCTGATCCCCCTCCAAAGAGCTGTGGGCCCAGAAATAGCCCATCACGAGGATCCTGCGTGTCTCCAAGATGTCCAGACCCCAGTTGTGGCAAGCAGCTCTTGTGGAGTCAAAGGAGGCTGGACTGCCACTGGGGACACAGCTCTGTGGGGCAGCTCAGGGACCCAGGTCAGCTCAGAAGAGGGGGGAAGGCAGCAGCACCAGGCTGACCCTGCAGAGCACAGATGGACCAACAGGTGTGTGGATGCTGCAGGTGACAATGATGAGGGTCTAGGCAGTGGGGCCAGGGCTGGGAGCACTTCAGAGCAGTTCACAGGACCCCTAGACTTACTGATGCGGGGTGGGGGGAGGTGCCAAGGTGACAGCAAGGCCTTTTCCATGGGGTGGTTTGTGGGTTCCAAGCCCTGGAATGGGGGCACAAGAGCGCAGATGTTTTGGGAATGAGATTTACATGCAATGGGCCTGGGGCTATTCCTACTCTGACACTGTGGTTCCAGGGCTTCTGGGAGTGGGAGTGTTGCCCACTGCCCCCAAGGTGGTTGGGGCTCTGAGTGGGACTCTGGGACTACAGGGTCTGAATCAGGAAAGAAGCCAGATGGGAGCCTTGATATGGAGACAGCAGAGTAGAAAATGCAGGCTGGGGCCTGAACAGGCACAGGGGACAAAGGTATGGAATGCAGGGGACCCCAGCCCTTGGGTGACTCTGTTCAGAGAGCACAGCTCCTGGCCAGAACCTGCTCTGGACCTTCCTGATGCTCCCTTCACTGTGCATCTAGGGTGTGAGGGCTGCTGAGCTGCTCTAGACACACCAAGAGGCTCCAGCCATGGGGTGAAAGCCCAAGGGTGGCGGGAGCAAGAGGGGGTGTGTGGTAGGGTGCAGGGCACTTGGGAGGAGGGGGCACCGTGCAGGATCCCAGATGGGAGCAGCTAAAGGGCAGGAAGGAAAGTCTGGGGCAGAGCCAAGGGCCTGCCAGGAGACCGGGCTGCGTAGTCAAGACACAAAACCCCAGAGTGGCAGGGGCCAGGAAGGTGACCAGAGAGCACAAATGTGGAACGTGGGCACAAGGAAACAGCCCTGAAACATGCCTGCACTCAGCCCTGGAGTGAGGCAGCAAGACAGGGCCCCGCGCAAGCTCTCACTTTGTGTCACAGAACCTGGTGCTGCTGCCACCTCCGGGAATCCTCTATAGATTTCCCTTTGCCAGGTGCCCTGTGGCAACGGGTGGTGTAATCAGGCAGGAGAGGAATGGGAACAAGTGGGCACGGGGCACATGCACCCCTTCAAGAGAGCATGGACTGCTCTTGTCCCCAGGCTTCCTCTGACTTCCCATTGGTCTGAACTCTGGCCCAGCTGCCCATGCAAGGGAGGCTGGACAGTGGGCGTGGCATCCTTGGGCTGCAAGGAGGCTGAGCCGCAGAGAAGACACGGGATGTCACATGGAGTCAGTCATCCAGGACCAACAGTCCTTGAGTAAACCCGAAAGAGCTCCTTCAACAACAAATAATCATCACAGATGTAGGCAGAATTTACAGGGGTTTTCTCACTCAACCCAAACTGACCAGTGAGGAGAGGAGCACGGGGCCATCCGGTCCTTGCTGGAGGTCCAGGCCTCCAACCCAGGCAGTCCAACTCTGTTGTCCCCTACAGCTCTGCAAAGGGTCACTTTGGCCTCGTGTAAATAAATAGCAGCACCCAGGAAGTAGGAGGCTGGAGCTAGAGTCATATCCACCCTGAAGGGCAGAGTCCTAGTCACCTGAAGGGGCCTCATCCTGGTAACACTGCATCCCCTGGGCCTGTTTCCTGTAGAGACAGAACTTAAGAGCCCCTTGACCAGTCCCCTGTCAAGGAGAGGTCCAGAAAGCAATTCTGAGACTAGCAAGACCTGCCCTAAGAACCACAAGTGGACATATGCCTTATCATGTGGGCAATGGGCCTCACAGAGAAGGCTCTCCTTGGAGCACAGCCCCAGGAGACCTGCAGAGGACCCTCCACCCTGACTCACACTCACCCTTTATTCAGCCAACACACTTTTGGCCTGTAGGGGCTGACCCCAGGGTAGGTAAAGGCAGGAGAGGGTAGCTTGATCTAAGAGGGGCTTATGGACAGGCAAATGGGTGATTCCAGAGGTACCCAAGAGGCTGGCTTGGTCAGAGGACAGCCGGTGTGGGAGGACGCAGGCCTGCCACAGCCCAGGCCTTGTGAGGACTCAGCAGAGTCTGTGATCCAGGGCTGGGGTTAGTGGCTCCGATGGGGGGAGCCACTCTGGCCTCTAACCCCCACTTGGAGCCACAAGGACAGGCCACGGGCCATGTGCTCTTACACTGCCTGGGCTCCTGATGCCTGGGGCAGGGCCACCTGGGGCTCAGTACTGGCCAGGGTGGTGGCTTAGAGCTTAGCCCTGCCCCCACCGGGGACAGGGGAAGCCAGGGCTCCCCAGACTGACGACCTCTCTTTTCTCTCCTCTTGCTACCCAGTGTCCCCACTTCAGCCCCTTTGCCGATGAACTGACCGACTACGTGACGAAGAACATTCTGGCCACACCCATCATGAACGGCAAAGACGTTGTAGCTGTCATTATGGCTGTGAACAAGCTTGACGGCCCATGTTTCACAAGTGAAGACGAAGATGTGAGTGTTGGGGACCTTCTGAGCATGCA
>ML100480.1:16933-34565 GCA_003697995.1 Taxidea taxus jeffersonii | reverse complement strand
CCCCCCCACCATACATGTTCTTACTTTTGGGCTCAAAAATACTGCTCCCCTGCATGAACACTCTTCCTTACTCCCCTGTTCTAGCTTTGCCTACTGATCCTTCAACCTTTAACTTAAATGCCACATTGGCAGGACAGCTTTCTCTAACAGCCCCTAGGCCAGATCTTTGTACTAACTTAATTCCCTATTAAAATCTCTATCACAAAATTATTGCAATGGCTTACAATAACCTATTCTCCAAACTGGGGTCAATACACTAAGGACTAGCTGCTTGTCTGGGTAATTCAAGTTTTAATGGAACACAGGCACATCCATTAGTTTACATGCTGTCCAAGGCTACTTTCAGGCTACAATGGCAGAGTTCAGTAGCTGCCACAGAGATCAAATGGACCACACCTACCCCATTCACTGACTGGCTCTCTAAGGGAAAGTCTGCTAACCCCTGCTCTATACCCTTGCTAGTTCCCAAAGAGCAGCATCAGTGTCACCTGGAAGCCTGTCAAGACATGCAAGACTGTGGGTCCCACACAAACTCAGAATCTGCATGTTCTCCCATCCAAGTACTAACCAGGCCCGACCCTGCTTAGCTTCAGAATCTGCATGTTAATCACATCACCAGTGATTCTTACATGCTACAGTTTGAGAAAGTGCTACTTTATACCATGAGCTCTATGAAAACTAGAATTTTGCCTGTTTTGCTCACTACTCTTACCTCCCGTGCTTAACACCACAGCCGACATTCAATAAAGATCTGGTAGTAGAATCCAGGTCCATGGATTTTTAATTATGTTTTAAGAACAAGATAAAAGAACTAACTCCACTCAAAGTCTTTAACAGTCTCTCTTTAAATGAACCCTTCAAAATGTCTATTAACATAAAGATAAAGTAACAATGCACTTGGTTTTTACACAGGTATGATTAGAAATTATTTTTTTAAAGAATTAAAAGAGAAATGGCATTTCTTCAACTTAAATGAATCTTTATTAATACATACCATCCGAACATAATGCTGGTAATTGGTAGCATAAGCTCTTTCCACCTCCCGTAGGCATAACAAGAAATACCTCCTTTCCAGACATTGTTACATTAATAGTTTCAAGCTGAAGCAGTCTGAACTTCTGCAGTTTAAAGACATTTTGCAGAACATCTTTAACTTTATCAGACCAGGGAAAATCTAGACAGAGAAAATAAGTTACATATATTAGAACTATTTAGGATTATAAATGAGATACAAACATGAATGGCCACTTTTATACTAGAGAAAAACAGGTAAGAATTTATATAAGACTTTAAATACTATTAACAATTTAACTTTATACTGACAATTTTGAGATTAGTTTAGCTCACAAAGCTAAGCAAAAACACATTTAATGATATATAAGAAACAGTACATCAGAAAAAAATGAAAACATTTGCCAGTTGAGAACTAACCTACAAATGAACAATCTAAATGTTGGGGAGCCTGGGTGGCTCAGTGGGTTAAGCCTCTGACTTCAGCTCTGGTCATGATCCTAGGGTCCTGGGATCGAGCCCCAAATTGGGCTCTCTGCTTAGTGGGGAGCCTGCTTCCTCCTCTCACTCTCTCTCTCTCTCTGTGCCTAATTGTGATCTCTGTCTGTCAAATAAATAAATAAAATCTTTAAAAAAAAAATCTGAATGTTGATCAGGGAATTCATAGTATCGTAAAAATCTCAAATATCATCAAGTTAACAGTTACATGGAATATTTCATGGAAATATCTTTAGAAGTGAATCCCTGGAAATCGAGGCCCATAAAAGCATTGCAATTTTAGAGTCATAGTATTCCATTTTAATGTGATAGCTAGTGATAAACATGATGGTTGGAAAGATTTTTAATCAAGAAAGGTGTGTTCACTAGGGCTGGAAAATGAACTAGACTTTGGCAAGAAGTCTGAATCTGTTTTTTTTCCTTAATGGTTTAATTTTCTTCTAGTTAAAATTTTACAAATTTAGTTAAAAATCTTTTCCAAGCATTGACTGATGCTGTTAGAACTATATTTGGAAAAAAGTAATGAAAAATAAAGTTTCATTCAAAAAGAACATGAGTAAGAATGGTTTGCCTACTGGCTTCCCATGCCCCTTAAAGAGTGGCCAGTTTCCCTCTAAGCTGCTGGAAAGCACTGATCCAGGAACGAAGATTTAACTCCTACATAAAGAAACAAATTAGAAACAAAACTAGTAAAGAAAAACAGAATAAACCCTCTTTATTCCAAGCAGCAGGTGAAGAATCCCATTCACTGCTTTCCCCAGCATCAGGAGCCTCTAAATGCTGCTTTATTCGGTTTGTTAGGATGTTCTTTTTCTGAATAAGTTCTTGTTGCCTTTCCAAAAGCTCCTGGATTTGAATGTCTACTGCATGTAGTTCATTGGTTATAGAATCCAATTCTTCAGTTAGACCTGTAAGGAAGAAAAAAAAAAAAAAAAGATACAATAACTAAATAATTAGTTTTAGGTTTCCCTACTGATTTTTGATATTCCTCACCATTGAAATTACAGACAAACTTAGAGTAGTAGAGCAGGGTAGTTAAGGGCATGTGTGTTGGGAGTCACACAGACCTGAGTTAAATCTTAAGTCCCCTTCTTAGGTCAGGCTAAGTACTTAAATGAGCCTCAATTTCCCCATCTGGAAAATGGGGATAATATCTAGCTTTCATAGTATTGTTTTAAAGAATTAAGTGAGATAACATATGGAAAGCTCTTAACATAGTACCTGGCACACAGTTGTGCATTTAATTAAAGATCATTGTTACTTTTACTGTGTTGTGGGACAGTGGTCCAACAATCTTCTAAGTCATTTAAGTAAAGTGATCAGACTTTGAAACAAAAAGAAGGCATTTTAAAATAATCCCATAGGGGCGTCTGGGTGGCTCAGTGGGTTAAGCCTCTGCCTTCGGCTCAGGTCATGATCTCAGGGTCCTGGGTTCGAGTCTGGCTGCTGGGCAGGGAACCTGTTTCTTCCTCTCTCTCTGCCTGCCTCTCTGCCTACTTGTGATCTCTGTCAAATAAATAAATAAATATCTTTTTAAAAAAATAAATAAATAAATAATAATCTCCTCACTACTTAGATAGTATCTCACAAAAACACTCATATCTGGGTTTGTATGTTAGCATGATAAAAAGTCGTGATTAGAAACAAGCTGATGTAACAGTTAAAGGAGAAATCAAGTGTGCTACTGTAAATGACATTATAATTCCATTATAACTGGAATATAAAGCAGCCTTCTAAGCAATCCGAGTATTAAAACCAAAGTGAGATTACTTTTGACACAATAGAAACTAAAAGTTTTTTAAAGATGTCCTTGATGCTTTTAAAACATCAATCTGCGTTAATCCAGCTTGAAGGCTGGAAATTTTCACAAGATGAAACCTCATGGTTATGATTTAAAATAGGATGCTATGGTGGCTTTGTATTATACCAACTACCCGAACTGCCTTCCCTGAAAGATTCTGGGTTAGGAGTGGCCACAAGTGATCTCTTGGACTTGGAAGGCTGAAATGAAAGAGAAGCCACCTTTACATTAAATTCAGATGGTTGGCATAATGTCAGGTGCTGCTGGGACTCATTCACGTTCTTGGCAGGTAGCAGAAGCCAGTTCCTCCATCTCCTGCTGAATCTCTTTGGGGCAGCAGGATGGCCCACAGATTCTTCAGCTTCCCTGAATCATTGGCCACATTCCTGTACAATTTCCTATGGCAAATGTGCCAGCTCTTCTGCAGGGCACCAGCATCTTGGCAATCAGAGCCTTGGAGGCAATGAATGACCAACACGAGTGTAAGCGAGAGCCAGACAGGTTCCGTTTTGTGCTCACTGGCTTCAACTCTTTTTTACCATCCCTTTCTCGCTCTCCATCTTCGTCTCTACTGCTAGCACTGCTGACTTCAGGACCAGTAACGGACTGCTTAACCCCATGCCATGATCATGCAGGAACTGATTCCTATAAATCCTTTATATCACTCACAATGATTCAGCTTCTCTGAATGAACCCTAACCAACACCAAATGTTGTTCCAGAGGAAAAGCAAGTTAAAAGTAGGTTCTTTAAACTGTTTCTATGCCACCTAGAATAGTCTCTGATTTAAAGATTTAAAGGCATTAATGACCCTTGCAGTGGTAAAAGGGACAGTGGTATTCCACGACACACAGTAGACAAAGTTATGTGAAATATAATCTAGACACCAGTAATTAAGTTATATAGAGAGCGAAAGGCTCTAGGTGACCAAGTGTTTGCTGTCACAGAACATTTTTTGAGAATAATGGGGTTGATTGCCTACTCCTAAATATACTGAAGAACCTGAAAGAAATGCAGGATCTGCATAAAGGGACCTCAAAGTCTCTATGACTATCCTAAAAGAACCCCTTATCTCCTTAGCTACTGGGCCAAGATTACCAAATACCAACATTTTGCAGGGGCTGAAGTACAATGCAAACTGAACTCTCAAACTTGCACAGGCTCTTATGTTAACGTTAGGGCACTGATTAGGAAGAAGTGAGATTCTGCAATTGGGAAGGGAACATCTGGGCAGATTCCAATGGGGCAGGCAGGGGGCCTTAAACCATTAAATTCTGCCAGGTCTCTCTTGCCCTTCCTCTTCTTTCTCAGTATCCTCCTGTCCGAATGCCTATGATAGTTGTTTTTTGGGGGTTTTTTTTTTGACAGTGGCCTTTTAAGGAAGGGACTGCTAAGGCCTACTAAGAATCTGCCCTGCCACCTCTCAGTGCTTCAAGACCTAGGAAGCCCTAGACAATGATGTACAAATGACTGACACATGAAAAGACATGAAACACACCAAGAGTTACACTTGCCAATATATATAAGCGTTCCTCATTTTACTGTGCTTCACTCTACTGCATTTTGCAGATACCAAGCTTTTTAAGAAATTGAAATTTGTCACAACTTATGTTAAGCTAGTCTACAGGATCACTTCATGGCTCTATGTCACATTTTGATAATTTCTGCAATTTTTGACACACTTTTTCACTATTAGTACAATTGTCATGGTAATCTGTGATCAGTACTCTTTGATACTACTACTGTAATTGCTTTGGGGACCACAAACTACACCCATATAGAACAGCAAACTTAATAATAGGGGTAATTTTTTACTTTCAAGACTTATTTTTTACAATATAGATTTCGTAAGGCTATAACTGCCTCAGATAGTGCTTGCTCTGATGGATCTGGGCAAAATCAACTGAAAACCTCTGGAAAGGACTGTCACTCTAGATGCCACTCAGAAAATTCATGATTCATGGAAAGAGGTTAAAATATCAACATTAACAGAAGTTTAGAAGAAGCTGATCCCAACCCTCACGGATGACTTAGAGGGTTCAAGATTTCAGTGGAGGAAGTCACTGGTAGAAACAGCAAGAGAACTGGAATTAGAAGTGTGGCCTGAAGATGTGACTGAACCGCTGCATTCTCATGACAAAACTTTAAATGAGCAAAGAAAGTAGTTCCTTTTTTTTTTTTAAATGTGTATTCCAATTAACTTTTTATGCCATTGATTTTTTTTAAAATCAACCTATAATGTATTATTTGCCCCTGGGGTACAGGTCAGTGAATCATAAGGCTTACACATTTCAAAGCACTCACCATAGCACATACCCTCCCCAATGTCCATAACCCAGACACCCCATCCCTACCTCTCCCCACCCCCCCAAGCAACCCTCAGTTTATTTTGTGAGATTAAGAGTCTCTTATGGTTTGTCTCCCTCCCAAGAAAGTAGGTTCTTGAGATGGAATCTAGTCCTAGTAAAAATGCTGTTGAAAGGACAACAAAGGATTTAGAATATTACATAAACTTAGATGATAAAGTAGCGATAGCAGGTTTTGAGAGGACGGACTCCAATTTTGATAGTTCTACTGTGGCAAAAATGCTATTGCATGTACAGAGAAACCATTCATGGAAGGAAAAAAAGTCTATCAATGTGGCAAACTTCACTGCTGTGTTATTTTAAGAAACTGCAACCGCCACCTTCATCAGTCAGCAGCCATCAACATCAAGGCAAGACCCTCCACTAGCAAAAACATAAGACTCACCAAAAACTCTGATGATAGCTAGCATTTTTCAGCAGTAAAACATTTTTTAAAGATTGTTTTTTTAATAATTTGAGAGAGAGAAAAAACACAAGCAAGGGGGAGGAGCAGAGGAAGAGGGAGAAGCAGACTCTCCACTGAGCAGGGAGCCCAATGTGGGGCTTGATCCCAGGACCCCGGGATCATGACCTCAGCCAAAGGCAGATGCTTAACCAACTGAGCCACCCAGGCTCCCCAGCAATAAAGTATTTTTAATTAAGTTATGAACACTGTTGTTTAAGATACTGTACTGTACACTTAATAGACCACAGGATAGTGTAAACATAATTTTTACATGTACCAGGAGACCAAAAAATTATTTGACTTGTTTTACTGTGAAACTGGCTTTATTGCAATGGTTGGAAACAAACCCATAATATCACCGAGGTATCCCTGTATCAACAGAAAAGTAGGGAAAATGTGTGAGAATAGATTCCTAAGGGTACTAAATCAGAGTGAACAAAATAAGGTATCAAATGAAACTAAATTTACAGATATGGATTCATAATGAAATTGTGGTTTAGGGGTGCTGGGTGGCTTGGTCAGTTAAGCACCTGCCTTTGGCTCAGATCATGATCCCAGAGTCCTAGAATGAACCCCACATTGGGCTCTCTGTTCAGCAGAGGGCCTGCTTCTCCCTTTCCCTCTGCCTGCTGCTCCCCCCCTCTTGTGTGCTCACTTGCTCTCTCTCTCTCTCTCTGTGCCAAATAAATAAATAGATAAAATCTTTAAAAAATAAAAATCCACTGTGTGGTTTAGTGCATTAAATACAGTGGCCAGGAGTGGCTCTAATAATTTACTTAGTTGGTTGGCAGAAACCTGGCTGAAAGATGAATATCAGAAAGTTGGGATGGAATACCACAGGTGTAGATTCCAATGATACTGAAGGGCTAGAACTTCCTGGGTATACACTAAAGGAGGGGATCCAGAGGCTTCAGGAGATGGGAATGCTAGAGGAGATTATCAGGCAGATTGACCATCCACTCTCCTGCTGTCCCCCAGGAGGACATTCCTTTCACCAAGGCTGAGAAATATATTCATATATTCATGAGGGCCTCCCGACCCTGGCACCCCTGAAGAGCTCTTCGAGGCTGTTCTCTATAAGCTAGGAATGACTCTGGGGGAAGTACTGCTTTTGAACTAGACTAAATGAATCAATGAGAATGGTGGATCCTAAGGTATGGTAGTTAATGGTAGCAATTCAGTTCATGACGAAAGAAAAGGTACATATGGTTGCTATAATAGGCAACATAGCTGAAGCAGTAAACAGAATAGTCTGAACCACAGACAACTCAGAATTGGTTAATTGATCATGATGTCCTTGAAACAGATTACTTGATTTAAAAATGCAGAATACAAAGCCCTGATTCCAGTACACATAAGTTTGACTTCAATCACTATAAGAGTCACGGTCTTCAACCAGTTCCCAGAAATGAGTCAATATATAGACCCAGAGTCCCTTGAATAAAGTGGAGGTTGGACCCCTTTGAGGAAGGCCTCTATTATACAACTAAAAATTTATGTGGTAAATCTTCACACTACTGTTCTCCAGAGCAACTTATCAGGGTAACTGTGTAGTGGGGAAGGAAAATAATTTCTCAGAAATTATTGGACATTAACTCTTAACTGATAGTTCCTGGACAACTAAAATGTCATGGTGACTGACCAGTGAGAACAGGGACTGGACTTATCCAAGTCACATGATCAGTGTTGTTTTGCTCAAGTCCATCACACAGTGGGTTCAGGAGATTCTCTGACCCATTCTGTGATTATTTCTGCAGTTCCAGATTGTATAGCTCTCAGCTTCTGATTCAAGATGGCAACATAGGAAGAGCCTGAACTCATCTCCTTCACAGATACAACAAATTAACACAGCAACTCCTCCTAAAGAAGAACGGGGGATGGACTGAACTGCTTCACTACAACAAAAGACACAAAGACCACATAAAGAACAAGACAGATAGGGGCACCTGGGTGGCTCAGTGGGTTAAAGTGTCTGCCTTCGGCTCGGGTCATGATCCCAGGGTCCTGGGATCGAGCCCTGCATCGGGCTCTCTGCTCTGTGGACAGCCTGCTTCTTCCTCTTTCTCTCTGCCTGCCTCTCTGCCTACTTGTGATCTCTGTCTGTCAAATAAATAAAAAATCTTTAAAAAAAAAACAAAAAGAACCAGACAGACAGACACACTCTAACAAAGAAAACACCCCCCACACCCTCCTAGAATGTTGTGGAACTGCAGTGAGAGGGATAACACTGAGGGGCTGTAAACAGATTCATCTGCCCTGGGACACAGAAAAAAAGCCACAGTTTGAGAGAGAAACTAGAAAATAAAGGTACCAGCCTTAAGACCCTACTAAATGGCAGGGCAGCTCTTAGAACTCTCTCCACATCTGAGGGGCTGGCAAGTGCCATGGTTTACATTCCCAGTTCACCTTGACAGCAAAGACAGGAGCAGGTTTAAGATGCCATTGCTGGCCTGCTGCCTCAGTGAGCCCCAGGCCATACCAGCCGTGGATCTCCTGGGACACAGGAAAAAGGGCCACAGTTTAAAAGAACAACTAGAATATAAAGGATCCAAGCCCTAGAATTCCACCAAATGGCAGAGAAGCTGCTGGGAATCTCTCTGGATTGGAGGAGTGGATTGGAGGAGTTGGTGAGTGCCAGAGTTTACATTCCCCTCGACCTTGATTATTTGAATGAGAGCACAATCTAGGCACCCTAGCTGACCTGCTGCCTCAGTGAGCCCTGCGCCCCTAGCCCACATCATTCCAAGAGATCCTACCAAGGCAGCCATAGTGCAATGTATGATAGGATACTTCTGGTCAGCACTCACTACAGCTAAAGCCATCCTGCCAAAGTGACACAGGCACAAAGTACCCTGAACAATCCAGACCTGCACCATAGTGGCTCCATATGACTTGCTGGAATACCACGGTGCACACGACCCCATGACTTCCTGGCTCATGCTCTCTTCCACTCCAGCCACCCTACAAGAGCACCACTTACACAGAGTGCCACAGGAACACTGGCTTGCCCTCACCCTGGCTACTGCTGCCCTGCCAGGGCACACCCTAATGGAACGTCCTGGGACCCCCCCCCCGCCAACACACACACTCTGCCTTTATTCCAGGAGCCCTGCCAAGATGCCACATATGAATGTGCCTCTGTATAACCAGCTCATGTCCACTTCAGCTCCAGCCACACCATCCAGGCACCACCTATACTAAATACCCCAATATACCCTGGCTTGTACCCACTTCAGTTTCAGCTCTCCTGCCAGGGCACCATCTGTACAGAGAGGCCTGGGACTGTCCAGCCAATGTCCAGTTCAGCTCTGGCTATCCAAAGGCAGCACCAGCACAGGCTTCCCCAGAACCCCTGGCCCACACCAGCCAAAGCTCAGCCAGCCGATGAAAGTCACCAGACACACAGTCTGCACAGTGGACAACCATACATACATATGACCATTCCTTCAAGTTTAGGAGAAGTAGCTGTTCTACCTTATTCATAGAAACAAACAAAAAAGTCAAAAACATGAGTCAGAGGCATATGGTCCAAACAGAACAAGACAAAACCTCAGAAAAAGAACTAGATGAAATGGAAATACCAAATCTACTTAATGAAGAGTTCAAAGTAATGTCATAAAGACGCTCACTGGACTGGAAAGAAGAGTGGATAAATTCAGTGGGAACCTCAAGAGATACAAAATACAAAAAGAAACCAACTAGAGGTGAAGAACAGAATAACTGAAATAAAAAGATATAGTAAGAAGGAATCAAGAGATCACAAGATAGGTTAAGGGACCTCTACAATAACCTCAAGCATAATAACATTTGCATTTATAGGGGGTCTCAAAAGCAAACGAGAAAGAAAAGGGGCAAAAATTTTATTTAAAGGAGTAACAGCTGAAAACTTACCTAGCCTTGGGAAGGAAACAGACATCCAAGTTCAAGAAGCAAAGAGAGCCCTTAACAAGATGAACACAAGGAGGGCCACATTAAGACATATAATAATTAAACGGCAAACATTAAAGATAGAGTTTTAAAAGGAGCAACAGAAAAGCAAAGAGTTAAATACAAGGGAAACTCCATAAGACTATCAGCTGATTTTTCAACAGAAAATTTTGCAAGCCAAAAGAGAGTGGCATGATACATTCTAAGTGCTGAAAGAAAAAAAAAAAAACCTAAAACCAAGAATAGTCTATCCAGCAAAGCCATCATTCAGAAGTGAAGAAGAAATAAATAGAGTTTGCAGACAAACAAAGGTTAAAAAAAAAGTTCATCACTACTAAACTGGCCTTATTAGAAATGTTAAACAGAATTCTTCAAGTGGGAAAGAGCAAGTCATAGTTAAAAGTAAAAAATTATGAAAGGAAAAAAATGTTATGAGTAAAACTGAACATACAGTAAGATAATAGAGAAATCACTTATAAAGCTAGTATAGTTAAAAGACAAAAGTAGTTAAATCAATTTTATCTAAAATGATTAAGGGAAAACAAAGAACAAGAACCATATGATACTCTCAATAGATGCTGAAAAAGCATTTGACAAAGTACAGCATCCCTTTCTGATCAAAACTCTTCAAAGTGTAGGGATAGAGGGCACATACCTCTATCTATAACATCAAAGCCATCTATGAAAAACCCACCGCAAATATCATTCTCAATGGAGAAAAACTGAGAGCTTTTCCGCTAAGGTCAGGAACATGGTAGGGGTGTCCATTATCACCACTGCTATTCAACATAGTACTAGAAGTCCTAGCCTCAGCAATCAAACAACAAAAAGAAATTAAAGGCATCTAAATCGACAAAGAAGAAGACCAACTATCAGTCTTTCCTGATGATATGATACTATAAGTGGAAAACCCAAAGGACTCCATTCCAAATCTACTAGAACTCATAAAGGAATTCAGGAAAGTGTCAGGATATAAAATCAATGCACAGAAATCAGTAGCATTTCTTTATACCAACAACAAGATAGAAGAAAGAGAAATTAAGAAGTCCAACCCATTACAATTGCACCCAAAACCATAAGATACCTAGGAATAAAGCTCACCAAAGAGGCAAAGAATCTATACTCAGAAAACTATAAAGTACTAATGAAAGAAATTGAGGGAGACACAAAGAAATGGAAAAATGTTCCATGCTCATGGATTGGAAGAACAAATATCGTGAAAATGCCTATTCTACCTAAGGCAATCTACACATTTAATGCAATCCCTATCAAAATCCCATCCATTTTTTTCAAAGAAATGGAACAAATCATCCTAAAATGTATATGGAGCCAGAAAAGACCTCAAATAGAAAGAGGAATATTGAAAAAGAAAGCCAAAGTTGGTGGCATCACAATTCCAGACTTCAGGCTCTATTACAAAGCTGTCATCATCAAGACAGTATGGTATTGGCACAGAAACAGACACATAGATCAATGGAACAGAATAGATAGCCCAGAAATAGTCCCCCAACAATATGGTCAACTAATCTTCGACAAAGCAGGAAAGAATGTCCAATGGAAAAAAGACAGCCTCTTCAACAAATGGTGTTGGGAAAATTGGACAGCAACATGCAAAAAAATGAAATTGGACCACTTCCTTACACTACACATGAAAATAGACACAAAATGGATGAAGGACCTCCATGTGAGAAAGGAATCCAGCAAAATCCTTGAGGAGAACACAGGCAGCAACCTCTTCGACCTCAGCCACAGCAACTTCTTCCTAGGAATGTCACCAAAGGCAAGGGAAGCAAGGGCAAAAATGAACTATTGGGAGTTCATCTAGATCAAAAGCTTTTGCACAGCAAAGGAAACAGTTAACAAAACCAAAACACAACTGACAGAATGGGAGAAGATATTTGCAAATGACATATCAGATAAAGGACTAGTATCCAAAGTCTATAAAGAGCTTAGCAAACACCTAAAGAACAAATAATCCAATCAAGAAATGGGCAGAGGACATGAACAGACATTTCTGCAAAGAAGACATCCAGATGGCCAACAGACACATGAAAAAGTACTCCACATCACTGGGCATCAGGGAAATACAAATCAAAACCACAATGAGATACCACCTCACACCAGTCAGAATGGCTAAAATGAACAAGTCAGGAAATGACAGATGCTGGCGAGGATGCAGAGAAAGGGGAACCCTCCTACACTGTTGGTGGGAATGCAAGCTGGTGCAATCACTCTGGAAAACAGCATGGAGGTTCCTCAAAAAGTTTAAAATAGAGTTACCCTATGACTCAGCAATTGCACTACTGGGTATTTACCCTAAAGATAGAAATGTAGTGATCCGAAGGGGCACATGCACCCGAATGTTTATAGCAGTAATGTCCACAATAGCCAAACTGTGGAAAGAACCTAGATGTCCATCAACAGATGAATGGATAAAGAAGATGTGGTATATATATACAATGGAATACCATGCAGCCATCAAAAGAAATGAAATCTTGCCATTTGTGACAACGTGGATGGAACTAGAGGGTACTATGCTTAGCAAAATAAGTCAATCGGAGAAAGACAACTATCATATGAACTCCCTTTTTTTTTTAGTATATATGCTGCCGAAGCGAGCACTATCATATGATCTCCCTGATATGAGGAAGTGGAGATGCAACGTGGGGGGTTTGGGGGTTGGAAAAGAATAAATGAAACAAGATGGGATCAGGAGGGAGACAAACCATAAGAGACTCTTAATCTCACAAAACAAACTGAGGGCTGCTAGGGGGAGGGGGGGAGGGAGAAGGTGGTGAGGTTATGGACACTGGGGAAGGTATGTGCTATGGTGAGTACTGTGAAGTGTGTAAACCTGGTGATTCACAGACCTGTACCCCTGGGGCTAATAATACACTATATGTTTATTAAAAAAATAAAAGAATCCCAATTATTACCCGAAAAAAAATTAAAAATTTTAAAAAATTAAAATAAAGTAATTAAGGGAAACTCACAAAATAAAGAGATGTAAAATATAACAACACACACATAAAATGTGAGGAAGGATAGTAAAATTGAAGTTCTTTTAGAATGTGTTCAAACCTAAGTGACCATCAACTTAATAAGAATTGCTATACACATAAGATGTTATATATGAACCTCTGGGTAACCAAAAACAAAAACTTCTAGTAGATACATAAATAATAATAATAATAAAAGGAGAGAGCTAAGTATAACACTAAAGAAAATCATTAATCACAGGGAAGAGAGCAAAAGAACAGAGAACAAGGAACCACAACAACCAGAAAACAAGTAATGAAATGGCAATAAGTATATCTCTATTAATGATTACTTTAAATGTGACTGGTCTAATTGTTCTCAAATCAAAAGACATAGGGTGACTAAATGTATACCCAAAAAAAAAAAAAAAAAAAGATCCATCTATATGCCTATATGCTGCCTACAAGAGACTCACTCAGACCTAAAAAGACTAAATGACTGTGAGTAAAGAGATGGAACAAGATATTCCATGCAAACAGAAACAAACTGTAGTAATTTTATCATACATAATTTTATCAAACAAAACAGACTTTAAAACAACAAGTATATTATAAAACAAAGAACGGGGACACCTGGGTGGCTTAGTCGGTTAAGCAGCAGCTCTTGATTTCAGCTCAGGTCATGGATCTCATGGTCCTGTGATTGAGCCCTGAGTCAGCTCCATGCTCAGCCAGAATCTGCTTGAGCCTTCTTTCTCCCCCTCTGCTCTTTCCCCTGATCACACATGCATATGTATGTGTGTGTGTGCGCTTTCTCTCACTCTCAAATAAATAAATCTTAAAAACAAAGAGAACAGAATTACATGATGATAAAGAGATCAATCCAACAAAGGGTATACAGCAATTGTAAATAACTAGGTACCCAAAACTGGAGCACCTAAACACATAAAGCAAATATTGAGACATAAAGAAAGAAACTGATGGTAATGCAATCATAGTAGCAGACTATAATACCCCACTGACATCAACAGACAAAGCATTGAGACAAAAAAATCAATAAGGGTACAGTATCTTTGAATTACACATTAGAGCAATGGAGCTAGCATACATACAGAACATTCCATCCCAAAACAGAATACACATCCTTTCCAAGTGCACATGGAACATTTTTCAGGATAATTCAACACATTAGGCCACAAAAAAGCCCCAATAAATTTAAGAAGATTAAAATCTTATTATGCATCTTTTCTGATTACAACTATATAAACTCATAGATCAATTATAAGAATAAAGGAGGGTGGGAAAATAGGGAAAAAACCCACAAACCCATGGAGCCTGAACAACGTGCTACTAAACAACGAACAGTTCAACAAGGAAACAAAAGAGGAAACCAAAAGCTACACTGAGACCATCAAAAATAAAAACACAAAGGTCCAAAATCTTTGGGGCATAGCAAAAGAAGTTCTAAGAGCAAAATTGATAGCACTAGAGGCCTGCCTCAAAAACCACAATAAATCTCAATCTAACCTTAATCTAAAGGAACTAGAAAAAGAAAAATGAAGCCCAAAGTTAGGAAAAAGAAATAATTAAAACCATAAGAGAAATAAATGAAATAGATACTGCCTTCCCCCAAAAAAGGAAAGAAAGGTTTAAAAAAAAAAATCCATAAAACTAGTGGTTTCAAAGAGCTGGTTCATTGAAAGACAAAGAGTTAATAAACCTTTAGTCAGACTCATAAAAAAAAAAAAAAAAGGCAAGGGGGGGGCAGGGGAGAGAACCAAATAAAATAGAACTAGGAGAAATGGATAAATTCCTAGACTTAAAACCTTCTGAACTGATCAGAAAGAAATAGAAACAGACCAATTATAGGTAACACATTTAAATCAGTAATCAAAACACTACCAAAAAAGGAAAATCTAAGACCAGAATTCACAAGTGATTTCTACAAAGCATTTTTTTTTATTAAGCATTTAAAGAAGAGTCAATGCCTGGTCTCCTCAAATATTCCAAAAAATAGACAAGAAAGTAAAGCTTCCAAATATATTCTACAGGGCTGGCATTATCTTCATACCAAAGCCACAGAGACACTACAAAAAAAAAAAAAAAGAAAGAAAGAAAGAAAACAAACTACAGACCTAATCCCTGATAAATACAGATGTAGAAGTCCTGAATAAAGTATCAGTAAAGCACATGTAACAATACCTTAAAATGTCTTTCACCATAATCAACTGGGACTTATTCCAGGGATGCAAGAATGATCCAATATTCACAAATCAACCAACGTAATATATCACATTAAAAAAATGAAGAATAAAAATCATATGATTATCTCAACAGATGCAGAAAAGCATCTGACAAAATTCAACATCCATTCAATGATAAAAACTCTCAACAAAGTAGATTTATAGGGAATATACCTCAATATAATAAAGGTCATATAATATAAAGCCACACTAACATTATATTCAAGTGGTGAAAAACTGAGAACTCATCCTCTAATGCCAGAAAAGGCAGGGTGCCTGGGTGGCTCAGTGGGTTGTGCCTGCCTCTGACTCAGGTCATGATCTTGGGGTCCTGGGATGATCAGGATCCTTGCTCAGTGAGGAGTCTGCTTGTCCTTCTCCCTTTGCCCCTCCCCTTGCTCTCGCACTCTTCTCTCTGTCTCAAATAAGTAAATAAAATCTTTAAAAAAAGAAAAGGCAAGGAAGGATGTCCACTCTCACCACTTTCATTCAACGTAGTACTGAAAGTCCTAGACACAGCAGACAATTAAAAAAAAGAAAAAGGATAAAAAGGCACTCAGATTGGTAAAGAATATGTAAAACCGTCACTATTTGCAGGTGATAGGATACCACTAGAAAATCCTATGACTCAACCAAAACACTATTAGAAGTGACAAGTGAACTCAGGAAAGCTACATGATACAAAATCAATATACAGAAATCTGTTGCACTTCTATATGCTAATAATAACATAGCAGAAAGAGAAATTAAGAAAACAGTTCCATTTACAACTGCACCAAAAATAAAATACCCAGGAACAAATTTACCATAAAGGGAAAGACCTATATACTAAAAACTAGAGAACACTGTTAAATCAGAGAAAACAAATAAATGGAAAGATATGTTCTGCTCAAAAACTGGAAGAATATTATCCAAATGTTCATAATATCCAAAGCAACCTACAGATGCAATACAATTTCTACCAAAATCCCATCAGTATTTTTCACAGAACCAAAACAAATAATTCCAAAATTATGGAACCACAAAAGACCCTGAATAGCCAAACCAATCTTCAGAAAGAAGGACAAAGCTGGACAATCCCAGATTTCAAGATATACAACTGTAGTAATCAAAACAGTATGCTATTGTCACAGAAACAGACACAAATTAATAGAACAGACAAGAGACCCCAGAAATAAAGCCACACTTACTTGGTTGATTAATCTATGACAACAGAGGCAAGCATATACAATGGAGAAAAGACAGTCTCTTCAATAAATGGTGTTCAAAAAACTGGGTGGCTACATGCAAATGAATGAAACTGGACCACTTTCTTTCACAATACACAAACTCAAAATGGACTGAAGACCTAAATGTGAGACCTGATACCACACAACTCCCAAAAGAAAACAGAGACATCAATCTCTTAGGCACTACCCTTGGCAACATATCTAAGGATATGTCTTCTCAGGCAAGGAAAACAAATGCTAATATAAACTCCTGGGACTACATCAAAATAAAATGTTTTTGCACAGCAAAGGAAACCATCAATAAAACAAAATGGCAACCAAGTAAATGATAGAAGATAGATGCCAATGATATATTTCATAAGGGATTAATATCCAAAATACATAAAGAACTTACACAAGTTAACACCCAAAAAACCCAAACAATCCAATAAAAAATAGAATACCTGAAAACACATTTTTCCAAAGATGGAGATGGCAAAAAGACACATGAAAAGATGTTCAATATTACTAATCATCAGGGAAATGCAAATCAAAACCACAATGGGATATGACCTCACACCAGTTCAAACAGCTAGTATCAAAAACAAAGAAATAAAAGTGTTGACAAGAATGTGAAGAAAAAAGAGACTTCACACTCTGCGGTAGAAATGTAAACTGGGGGACGTCTGGGTGGCTCAGTTGGTTAAGCGGCTGCCTTCGGCTCAGGTCATGATCCCAGCGTCCTGGGATCGAGTCCCACATCGGGCTCCTTGCTTGGCAGGGAGCCTGCTTCTCCCTCTGCCTCTGCCTGCCTCTCTGTCTGCCTGTGCTAGCTCTCTCTCTTTCTCTCTCTCTAACAAATAAATAAATAAAATCTTTAAAAAAAAAAGAAAAAGAAATGTAAACTGGTATAGTTACTATGAAAAATAGTATGGAGGTTCCTCCAAAAGTTCAAAATAGAAATACCATATAATCTAGCAATTATACTTCTGGGTATTTACCCAAAGAAAATGAGAACACTAATTCAAAAAGATGTAAAGTATATTCGTTGCACTGTTATTTAAAATAGCTAAAATATGGAACCAATCCAGTGTCCTAAACTGACAAATAGATAAATTAAGAGTCATAAATGTGTGTGTGTGTGTGTGTGTGTGTG
>ML100480.1:0-16533 GCA_003697995.1 Taxidea taxus jeffersonii | reverse complement strand
TGTGTGTGTGTGTGTGTGTGTGTGTGCGCGCGTGCATTTAATGGAATATTACTCAGCCATGAAAAAGAATGAGCTCTTGCTATTTGAAACAAGATGGATGGACCTAAGAAGTACAAGGCTAAATAAAATAAGTTGAGAGAAAGACAAATACCATATGATTTCACTTACATATGGAATAATAAAAACAAACAAACAGGGGCACCTGGGTGACTCAGCTGGTAAAGCATATGCCTTCAGCTCAGGTCATGGTCGCATGGTCTTGGGGAGTCTGCTTCTCCATTTCCTTCTGCCCCTGTCCCCTGCTTGTACGCCCACGCATGTGCGCACGTTCTCTCTCTCTCTTTCTCTCTCTCTCTCAAATAAATAAATAAAATCATCAAACAAACAAATAAAAAACTCTTAAATACAGAGAATAAACTGGTAGTTGCTAGATGGGAGGTAGGTAGAGAGAATGGTGAAATGGGTGAAGGGGATTAAGAGGTACAAACTTCCAGTTATAAAATAAGTCACACAGATTAAATGTATAGCTTTGGAATGCAGTCATTAATATAACCATGTTGTATGGTGACAGATAGTGACTACACTCACCATGCTAAGCCCTGATTAATGGACAGAATTGGGTAATATGTCGTACTCTAAAACTAATGTAACACATATTAATTGTACTTCATTAAAAAAAATAAAAAATCTTTGCAAACTAAAAATATTTGTTGAAAATAATACATCTATATTAATTTGAATAGAAGGATTCAGAGTGATTTGTATTTTCTACTTTGTGATTTCTTAGGCTCCTATAATTCTGTCAAAAAAACATATCATGCCTTGGACCCCTTTTGCATTGCTAGTGGGAATGTAAAATGGAACAGTGAGTATAGAAAATAATATGGCAGTTCCTGAAAAATTAAAAACAAAAATGCCATGGGGTTCAGCAATTCTACTTCTAGGTATATACCCAAAAGAACTGAAAACAGAAGCAAACAGGTTTGTACTCCAATGCTCATATCAGCATTATTCAAAATTGCCAAAGATGAAACAACCCACATGTCCACTGACAAACTGATAAACAAAATGTGATACATACATACACTGTAATATTATTCAGCCTTAAAAAGAAAAATGTTACAAATGGATGCAGCTAAAAGACATTATGCTGAGGGAAATAAGCCAGACACAGAAGGACAAATACTGTATGAGACCACTTACATGAGGCAGTCAAATTAGTCCAGTAGTCAAATTCATACAAACAAATGTTTTTATAATTTATGTTTCTTTATTTTTGTTAAGACTTTCCTGTTAGAGCACAGGTTCACAACAAAACTGAGAGGAAAGTACAGAGAAAAACAATTTTTTTCAAAGAACATGCACTTAAAAACAAAACCAAATGTACTATATAAAATGTAATCATTTCCACTAACCTGAAATGGATGCCATTCTAAAACTGAATTGGAGATCCAAATGTCTTTCTAAAAATTAAAGAAAAATCACAGAAAAATTTTTAAGCCATACTATATTGATAATGCCTAACCAACAATAATTTTTCACTACTAAGCATGAAAAATACTACAAAATAAATTATATATTGTAATGATTTTTACACTTTTCTTTTTTTAATGTAGGCTCTACACCCAGTGGGAGCCCAAGTTCAAGGGGGCTTGAACTTCAGACCCTCAGATCAAGACTTGAGCTGAGATCATGTCACATGCTCAACCAACTGGGCTACCCAGGCGCCCCTATTGTAGTGACTTTTTTTTTTAAGATTTTATTTAATTTATTTGACAGAGAGAGAGAGAGAGAGAGATCATAAGTAGGCAGAGAATCAGGCAGAGAGAGAAGGGGGAAGCAGGTTCTCCGCTGAGCAGAGAGCCCAATGTGGGGCTCGATCCCAGGACCCTGGGATCAGGACCTGAGCCGAAGGCAGCGGCTCAATCCACTGAGCCACCCAGGCGCCCCTATTGTAGTGACTTTTAAAAGAAGGTCTACATGGTTATTCCCACACTGATTTTTATGGAGAATTCTCTAGATTCCAGAGAAGTGTCCAAAAATCACATAAACAAGTGATAACATCAGTAACACTTAAATACCACATAGAAAGTGTTTAGCAAAAAAAAAAGCAAAGAGGCTAAACAGTGTTAACACTAAATTACCGTATGATCTTGGAAAGTTAAACAACCTGTTCCTCTTAGCCTCTTTCCTTATCTGTAAAATTAGGATGATAAAACCTATCTTACAAATAAGAGATTCAAATGCCCTACATTAGGCAAAATCCATCCACATAATTACTCCAGTTAATCATTCAACATTTTATTGAATACTTGCTTAAAGAGTTAAAATTTAGGTTAATCTTAAAAGAGGAACTGGTATTCTATAGAGAGATTAGATTTCAGGAGAGAACATGAAAAGGTCAGACATAGGGAAAACACAGGGTATGCAATTAAGGAACTCTAAATATCTCTAATGGCTCTAAAACCTCTAAATGGCTAAAATTTAAGAGCACACATGAGCAAGTGGAAGGAGAGGAGGCTTGAGGGTAGGAACTTCTTACCATATAAGCTGCTTTATAACAATATACCTCTGAGCTTCCATGTTTTGGTTTGAATGCTCCTGGTTTGCAAACTGTCTTTTTGGTGAGTGCACAATAAACTTTTACTGATTACTACTTCAATGATTCATTGGTTTTACTTCTGTTGTTTCCAAACTTTTGACAATTTATGGTAAAAATGGGATTCAAACAAGACACCCCCTCCCATCATCCCCCCCAATTCTGAGGCTCCTATGGTGATGGAACCCATAGAGTCCACTGAGTTCACTGCTTTCTCAGTGATCCTAGAGTCTGGAGGTCTCTCCTGTATCTGAGCTCTGTTCTTTCCATTTTGAGCTGACTTTAACTTGCATACCTACATTTTGTTTGTTCAAATTTCTTGGTAAATCATCCTATTCTGTTCCAAAGGGATGAGGGAAGGGAAGCACATGGTTGGTTCCCTGTGTTTTGGAACAGCTTTTAGAAAACAGGGTCCCTCATAGTTAAGAACTCTTAGGGAATCTATAAAGACAAAGATGGGTTCCACCTGGCCTATGGACCAGGATTTTGTGCCTTTTTGGAAAATGGGTGAACTTGTGGAACTGTAGTGGCCACCATAAGGCAACTTTAACTTAGAGAAGTGGATCTTGAGCTGTGCCTTTGACAAGAGAGGATTTCAAATCTCTCAGTGACAATAGGATGCATTCTTTGATTGATAAGCAGAAGCTTCTAAAAGACAAAATGACTGCAAAAATAGCTTTAAAAGATCCTTATAGAAGTGCCTGGGTGGCTCAGCCAGCTAAGCATCTGCCTTCGGCTCAGGTCCTAGTCCCACATTAGGCTCCCTGCTCAGCAGAGAGCCCACTTCTCCCTCTCCTGCTACCCTGTTTGTGCTAGCAAATAAATAAAATACTTTAAAAAATTAAAAATTAAAAAAAATCCTTACATCATGTAAACAAAAGAAACCTCACTGGAAAAATATGCACTCTGCTATACAAGCAGTAACCTCAACTTACTCCCTCTGTCAGAAATATAATTGAGATCCAACTGTTCTTTTATGAACTAGTGAATTTTGCATTATTATGGCTATCAGCTCATGACTAAATTTCTGTAAACAAAAGCTATAAGATCCATTTGCATCTATCACTATGTTTATGTATGTCTATGTATGCACATTATAGATGTGTGATATTTTTCTAAGTCCAGATGGTATCGCCAAAACTAATGTGTAAGGAGCTCTATTAACTGTCTTAAAGAAAAATAAGCACTCATAAAGTATTCTTGAAACCCTCAGAAACAAAACTAACCCAAACGTTTTTCAAGTTCACAGGACTTGACATAACCTGTGGAAAGTAAAACTTAGTTTAAGCTTGTTGGCTTAATAAAAGCAAGCGTGTCTTCAAAATTTGTCAATAAGAAAAATAATTTAGGATGATGGTTATCTGCTTAATGTCTAATCCAAGCATAATTGTTAAAAACAAATAATTTAAATAAACGTAAATAAAGAAAAGTTTGTGCCAAGTTAAACTAAATCATGAATATTCCCTGAATACCTAAATCACTTCCAAATGAGATAATATACTAAATCATAAAATACCAAACATAAGTTTACCTACTTCGGGCTTTTTTTTTCCTAAACAGTATTGTAGTACTACTAATATTTTATTTAAAGAACTAACTTTAAACTTATACTGAAATAAAACTATACATTACTACCAAAAATGGAAAAAAAAAAAACCTATCACTTGCTAGGAGTAAAACATAACCACACCTATAACTGTAATAAATATAAACCAATGATATTTTTGCCTGCTGGAGTTTGGAGATTGGGGTAATGCTCTTTTTGTTAAAATGAATCATTAGCAGGTATAAGAGAATTACTAAAGACATACAACCTCAACTAACAATTTTTCCTTAAAACTAATAAGGATTAAAAAAGAGTTAAAAAGGAAATAATTATAACTATGTGATCCAATATACGTTTTTTAAATTTTTTAAAAATATTTTATTTATTTATTCATCAGAGAGAGAGGCACAGCGAGAGAGGGAACACAAGCAGGGGGAATGAGAGAGGGAGAAGCAGGCTTCCCGCTGAGCAAGCAGCCCGATGTGGGGCTCAATCCCAGGACGCTGGGATCATGACCTGAGCTGAAGGCAAACGCTTAATGACTAAGCCACCCCGGTGCCTCCCAATATACTTTTTATCATGTCTGGGTGCCAACTAAAATTGACCTCAGTAAATCAGTGTTTTGGAAATGCCCCATTTAAGTTTGCTCTCTGAATTGGTTTCCGTCATAGTTATCTATCAGTACTACCACACTGACGCAAATCTACCTTAGAATGAATGGTTTTTATTAAGCATCCCCCTTGTACTACTATGCAAGGTTCTTATTTATGTTTAATTTCTACTTTCATTTGCATCATCTGCTACAAGGTAACCTAAATCTAGTTCTTCATCTTCTTGCAAAATAAATTCTGAATAAATTCAAGCTATGGCAACTATCCTTTCATTAATGAGAAATCACTATATTCCACTGGCACCTGCCAACACTTTTACCCTACCCTGGCTTGCTCATAGAGTCTTGTAAGAGTCATTCATGCTTTAGTAGCCTAGGATTCATCAGAACACCCCAACTTTTGACTTTTTATTATTTGCAGAGAGAAAAAAGATACTTGGGTCTATTAATAACCATGTCCTTTGCCACACTAAAAACTATACTATAAAAAAATGTCTCTAAAAAGTTTTTATAACTGTGTATTTATAAATTTGCCAGTCCACAATTGCTTACTTCTTGGTTTTTACTAGAAACTGAAGATTATAAGAGTTAAGAATTCTGAATAATATATGTAATTAAAGCTCCTAGAAATAATAAGGATGAAAGAAAACAATAGTATATGAAAAGTAGTTAAAGAAAATATAACATGTTTTTTTGGACAAGGAAATACATGAAAAACATGGGTTTTGTTGTTGTTGTTTTTATTTTTTTTAAAGAGTTTATTTATTTATTTGACAGACAGAGATCACAAGTAGGCAGGGAGGCAGGCAGAGAGAGGAGGAAGCAGGCTCCCTTCTGAGCAGAGTGCCCGATGTGGGATTCGATCCCAGGACCCAGGGATCATGACCTGAGCGAAGGCAGAGGCTTTAACCCAATGAGCCACCCAGGTGCCCTCCCGGGTTTTGTTGTTGTTTTGGTAAGGGAAAAGGGAAAGTAATTTTGTCCGAAAGTAAAATGATAATTCCAGAAAGAGAAGGGGAAAAAAATGAAGTAAAAACTGGATGGATATAAAAAATTGTAGAGGGCGCCTAGGTGGCTCAGTCAGTTAAGCATCTGCCTATAGCTCAGGTCATGATCTCAGAGTCCTGGCATCTAGTCACACATCTTTAGGCTCCCTGCTAAGTGAGGAGAATGCTTCTCCTCCCTCTGTCCCTCCCTCCTGCTTTTCGTGCTCTCTCCATCTCTCTCTCTCTCAAATAAATAAACAAAATCTTTTTTTTTTAAGATTTTGTTTATTTATTTGAGAGGGAGAGAGTGAGAGAAAGCACGAGAGGGGAGAAGTTCAAAAGGAGAAGCAGACTCCCCATGGAGCTTGGAGCCTGAGGGGGGACTCAATCTGGGGACTCCAGGATCAGGACCTGAACTGAACGCAGTCACCTAACCAACTGAGCCACCCAGGCGCCCCAAACAAAATCTTTTTTTTTTTTTTAAGTTATAGAAGTCTTCTGGAAAAGAACTGGAAAAGGAATTTTATGTGTGGTCTAGCTAAGACTCAAATGGATTTAAGTTAAGTTTTTGCAAAACTGTTCCCACAAAACTGCTTTATCTCCAGAGACTCATGGAAAAGACTATGACAAGTAGAGGTTTCTGTTAATTTTACTATCATGACACTGAAATTTAAGAATTTCTAAAAGTCTAGTGGAAAATTGATTCATAAAAGTATTAACCCAAGATGAAGCAAAATAAGAATTACAGGAGACTCAATGAACCAATGAAGATGATTATAATTTTTTATGACTTCATTTAAAACAATGATGGTTCTGGGGTGCCTGGGTGGCTCAGTGGGTTGAGCCTCTGCCTTCGGCTCAGGTCATGATCCCAGGGTCCTGGGATCAAGCCCCGCATCGGGCTCTCTGCTCAGCAGAGAGCCTGCTTCCCCCCGCCCCTCTCTCTCTGCCTCTCTGCCTACTTGTGATCTATCTCTCCCTCTCTCAAATAAATAAATAAAACCTTAAAAAAAAAAAAAAGAAACAATGATGGTTCTTCAGTGTTTTGTTTCCCAGATTTAAGTCTCTGCTTTCTTTTCTCTTTTAGGCTATCGATAGCTTCTAATGATGATTCAGTAAAACCTACTTCTGTCATCAACAGTTGAAACATTTTTCTTTTTCTCCCTACCTGATACCACCAGAATTTAGAGACTCTTATTAAATATTCTTATTTTTCATGACAATATATATACTTACATAAACTCAATCTGATTTTCTTGTAATAGGACAACATTATACAAGTTCTTAGCTTGGCTGCTTTAGCCCAAAGAGTCTTGAAAAATTCAATCTAATTTTTTTTTTCTTTTTAAGATTTTTCATAAAAAGTTCCAGCAAAGCAGATTTAAAAGAGCCTATGTCATCACCATTTCTGCTACACTTATATAAATAATCAGGCCAAATTTATTGAAATTAGACTCAGTTTGTAAACAAATTAGTCTAACTGTAGTTATCTTGATAGAAATGGGATAACTATAGAGAAAAACTATGTTTCAGTAATACACTTCTGTGGCTATCAGATTCTACTGCTGGTAACTGTCCTTCAGATTTTATTTTCTACTTATAAACTGGACTGGATCCTACATTCTAGTTTCTTCCAAAATCTGGCTAGAACTCTACAAACTAACATTTCCAATTTCCTCCCACTCTTCTGAGTTGGAATCACTATAAAAATAAAATGGCCCTTTTCCCAAAGCCATGCAAGCTAAAGCTGGACAACTGGATATAAACTTCAGAGAAAGGACCCAAAAGAGTGCATGTGAGGAGGACAATGTGCCTATGCTGTATGGTCACTCAGCATAATCACCAGAGCCATTCAAACCGCAAACCAGGAAAAATCTGTCAGATTGTCACTCTTGCCCTCATTCCATCAGAAGATAATTTGAACCCAATATCTAGAAATTTTCTCAACTGGCTTTTCTCCAAACTCAAGACACTGAATTTATCATTTTCTTGAATATTAATCTTTGTTTTTCTTCTGTTTCCATAGAATGTCTTTCACTAAATTATCTGTCTGTCCATACATCTCACACCACACAGAGGCCAAATTTAGGTGGAAATTCACCTGCTACACTGCCTCCTAAAATAAAACATCCTCACCTTCATCCAGGCCTAAGTCATAATGAAGATCTGACTGTTAATACATCATCTTATGCCTATGTAAATACCTTTGAAAAAACTGAAACCCAGTTGATTTATTTAGTTGGTTAAATGTTGGCACCTGGGAATCTCCTCTGGGAATTTCTCCTTAAATCATATTTACCTCTCTAATGTGCTGCATACTCTCAAGGGTTTTAAAGACGGGTCAGCAGCCACTCCCATGCCAAATGGTATCCATCAGATCAGCCACTCCCATGCCAAATGGTATCCATCAGATCAGATCAGACATCAGATCAGAAATCAACAATAACCACATAGATGATGAAGATGGTGACATGATGCCTGAGCCTAATGACTCAACTAATGGCAACAGCAAAAATGTGACTCTTTAGCCTGAATACATCAACAGAGGAACCTGAAAATTACACTATACTGGTTGATCAGAATAACCAAAATGGGGGAATTGTTAAAATAAAAAGCAAACCAGTCTTGAAAATTCCCTGAGCAGACAAAACCAGTTTGGTCATACAAAGCTCAGCTGAGCTTATTTTCTAAGACTAACTTCAGTTAGACAATTACTTGTTTATACAGTTGGAAAACACAAGCAAAAACCGTTTCCCAAGGTTGATATGAGTAACTACTAACCAATTCCCTGTCAGCTCAGAAAATGTTCCTATTCTAATCACTGTGGAGGCTGCTTACTCTCTAAGCTGCTTTGGAACATACCCCGGATCCTCACTCCCGTTTTGGCTTGAGCGCTCCTGGCTCCCCAGCTCAACACCTGTGATGAGCTGGTTCTGTGGTGGATGCACAAAAGACGTTTACTAATGACTACTTCAGTGACCCACTGGTGTTCCGTCTATTTCCGAACTTCCGACAGTACCACAGTAAATACTTCACGGGGTCACAGCCCGTCATTGGGACTGAAGCAAACACCGCTGAGGAACCACACGCTAGAGCAGACGCCCGCCTCCCCCCCCCCCACCGGCCTTTAGAAAACAACAGCTCCCCTATGCTCCTGCGTCCCCCGGTGGTGCTGCCCATATACAGACTCCCGTAACCTAGCTTCCTGCGTGGACAAGGCTAGAGATGGGGGGGGTGGGGGAGTAGCAGTCCGACGCGCCCCTCAAGAACCAAGTTCCATCAGAGACCGGCGAGGTCCTCGCCCGTCTCTCTCCTACCGATGTATCGATGAACGGAAGTGACCGCGACACACCGGCCTCACCCTCAGGGAGGGAACGGCAAAATGAGCCCTCTCAAAGCAGATTTACCCCGAACTTTTCCCCAGGTTTAAAGGACCCCTTCACCCCACCCAGCCCAGCAGCCTCGCTCTCCGACATCAAAGTGCCGGCCCTCTGCACCACCACTTACGGATCTCGGCCGCTCTCCAGTGAAAACTTCCCGCCACCAGCCTTTCCTTTTCCTCCAGCTGAGAGCACCCGCCCTTCCGGTTAGGTTTCCTCAACCAATAACAAGTGACATCCTTCTCTAATTGGTGAAGAGGTGCAACCACTTTGTGCGTCATCGAACAAGACTACAGATAATTGGTTCACATTGGGGGCGGGCTTAGCCAATGGGAAGCGGTCTTGAAGCTGGGGTGGGGGAGGCTGCGTGTTTCCGGAAGACGTGGCGGCTCTCCGCTGGACTGTTTCCCGGCTTCTTTTCTCCCTACTTTGCTTCACGCCCTGGGCGCCCGGAGGTGCGGTAGCCGCTGCCTTCACTGCTGCAGCTATGATCTCCTTAACAGACACCCAGAGTAAGTACTCACCCCGGATCCTCTTACACCCGTTCCTTGAGCTCGTCTCCCCCGCCCGTTTCTCCGGGTCAATGAATGAAGCTCGGCGTTGGGGGCGGCGGCCTGCGGGACTGATCTAGGGTTGCGGGACCAGGAGGGCTGCCTTGAGGGGGCGGGAGCTGGATTTGCAGTGGCCGACGTGGGAGGAGGGTCAGTGGGATCTGGGGAGGGGGAGGTCTTTGCTGAGCCTTGCACCAGGGTCCCGCTGTTCTCACTCCCAGTGAAATGGGGGCTTTGTTCCTGCAGGTGGTCACAAGAGAAAGTTTGATGCGCGGTGCCCGTGGTTCACACTTGGTAATATTTGTGCACATGACAGGCTGGGGGTCCTCTACTGGCCGGTTGTTCGGGAGGCGGTATATTAAGTGTCACCTAGTATAGGTTTGGGTCTTTTAAATACATACACATATATATGGTTACACTTAAATATTTCTAGTATTTCGCCTTTTGCCACCTCTGGAAACGACCTTCCAAAGATTCCCTGAAACGACTTCACTCTTCTACCACCTAATGTTTCCACAGTAGTAAAAAAGCCACCTTGTGTTCAGTGAAACGATTTCTTTCCTTAATATTGTATATTGTGCTTTATGGCTTGTTTTATTATTTTAGCATCTCCTTTAGCATCAAGGCCTAGCTTACGTCTAAGGTTAGCGTTGTATCTGTTTCCGTTTCTTTCCTTATAACACTCTTATTTCTACCCTTTTGTCAACCTTAATCATTTTCGTATTAACATATCTGCCCAACTGTGTGGGTCCTATCTTTTAATGATCGTGATAGTCTTTTTGTCTCACATTGCTTTATCTGCTATGATCTTCATTTCTTTTTTTTTTTTTAAGATTTTATTTCTTTGTCAGAGAGAGTGAGCACAGGCAAACAGAGTGGCAGACAGAGGCAGAGGGAGAAGCAGGCTCCCTGCTGAGCAAGGAGTGATGTGGGACTCCATCCCAGGACGCTGGGATCATGACCTGAGCTGAAGGCAGCCGCTTAACCAACTGAGCCACCCAGGCATCCCTCTGATCTTCATTTCTTATTCTGCTTAACTTATTTTGATTTTCAAGATTTTAAGAACTAAATAGTCTGTTAAAAATAGAATTTCAGGGGCGCCTGAGTAGCTCAGTGGGTTAAAGCCTCTGCCTTCGGCTCAGGTCATGATTCCAGCATCCTGGGATCCAGCCCCGCATGAGGCTCTCTGCTCCAGGGGGAGCCTGCTTCTTTCTCTCTCTCTGCCTGCCTCTCTGCCTACTTATGATCTCTGTCTGTCAAGTAAATAAATAAAATCTTTTTAAAAATAAATAAATAAATAGAATTTCATTGTAAATGCCCTACTTTGAAGTGGAGTCTAAGGTTTGGATGAAAGTCATGGCTTACTTGAACTTGACTGAACTTCTCAGGTCTCTTATACACTACCAACCCAATCGGGCTCTTCTCCTTCCTGTGGTTAGATGGGTCTGCACTCTGGAGCCACCTGCACTGGCCCAGGAATGGTAGCTGTTTTGGTCTGTTGGCCTCTTCTGATCAGAAAACACATAAAGTCTTTCTTTCTTTCTTTCTTTCTTTCTCTCTCTCTCTCTCTCTTCCTTTTACTGTTATAATAGGAATTAGCAATTGTATGAAGGCATCTTCTTTCATTTTACCAAGTGCTTTCAATGTAAATCATTACTTTTTTATAAGAGCCTTCTAAGGCAGGGAGAAGTATAGCTCTTTTATAAATTAAAAGAGGCTCAAAAGAAATTCAGTGTATGGTCATAAGGAAAATGACAGAAAGAAAGCTTGATCCCAGGTCTGCTGACTCAGAAACCTTTGTGTTCACTGTACCCTACTAGCATCTAAGAAAACCGGGTATAAACTTTATTTGAGATCTTAGAATGCTGTGGCTCTTTCATAGCAAAAATAGATACAACATTAGGTATTTATCTATAAAATTATGCATTGATTTTTTTGAGAGATTGTGTAGGATTATTCAGAGTCTATTGTCTTTGTGATAGCATCCTATTTCTCTTGATTGAAACCCAAACTTAAGATTATGTTGTCCAAGAAAATTAGAATTGTATACATAAATTGCTGAAACTTATTTCTAATTCTACTAATTAGAGAAAGTACTTAATCTTTACACAGCTTATCTATCTGTGAAGTATTACTACTTCTCCTTTCTGAGTCTGATTATTATATAGATTAAAAATATGAACTATGTATCCTTTGCATAGAGATTTTCTTCTACTGAAGACTTCTTATAGGGACAAATGCCTGATTTACGTTCTTCCAAAATCCAGAACAAAGGGATTGGGTTGGAATGTGGGCAGAATAGGGAGCATCCTCCTTCATTTAATCGATGAAGAAGATGAAATTATATTCTTTGTTGCTCATTTGCCAAATGTTTTGGTAGGACAGTGGATTGGAACACACAATGGTTAGTGAACCAAAAGCTCTTTGGATTTCAAATGGTGTTTGTGTGTGTGTGTTTAACTGCAGAAATTGACCATCATTCAAGTGATTTACCAAGATTATTCTGGGATTCTGATTCTGGAAGAGAGTGACCAAGCACTGAACGGAAAAAAAAGCAATTCATAATTGTTTTAAGGGGTTCTGAAATAACACTCTCCCTACCCCCCTCCATAAAAACACAAGATTTATTGAGGGGGACAGAGTAGGCTAGTTCCCATGCTGCCTCTAGATCTTTACTTCATTATGTCACATTGCTTGAAATTCTACCATGATGTTCAGTTGAGTTGTTCAGCTTGGTTGATATTCAGTCCAGTTCTTTATTATGAAATTTTCTATTTTTTAAAACACATAGTAGGAAAGAGAAAGCTAATATTAAAATTTTCACCTAAGATATTAAAATGCTAACAGTCGTTGGTATTGGATTAAGCATCTTTCCTTGTAAAATTTCCACAAAAAGGTGTTTTTTTTTTCATTTTAGACAAATTGTACTAAACTACTTTTAGCAAATTGTTCTTTTAAGAAAAAAGTTCTCATAAATAGCCAAAAGGAATGCAGGTTTGATAATTGCACCAGAGAAAAATTTATTTTACTGGGTATGAATCTGGTGATGAGCAGGCAACTCTGTGTAGGGCTTTGCTTATGAATGCATAGACAGTGGAAATGGGAATTCGGGAGATGAGAAAGGGCACAGTGAGTCCAGTTAGAGACTTTTGGCCCACTTAGGCCAGGAAATACTTGGCAACATCATGCCAGTGTGAGTTCTGGCAAATATGTTACAGGCAACTGTCTCCTCTTGGGCTTACACTGGATGAAATAGTACAAATGTTTTGGTGCCCATGTTACAGTTGTAAGCTGTGCAGTCCAAAAACTGAGTTTGAATTCTAGCTTGACTCCCCACAACCACCACTCTTCCTGCCCAGCCACTGTGCCACCCCCACCATGCACATACATACATACATTTGCTGATTTTATGAGCAAGGATAAGTTACAAATCTCTGAGTCTGTGAAATATGGGGCTGGTGCTACTTTTCACCTCACAGCTTTGTTAAAGGAATTGCAACATATTTGTATAAACATTTCAGTGAATGTGAAACCATGTCCAGATACTGTCTTTTTCACTGCAGTCAATTTTTAATACTTCTACTAAAACCTACCTAGTTGTTTGATAACAACTAATCCTATTAAACTTGAGTCACTTAAAGGTGCTTCCCCCAGATGTCCAGTATGCTCCAGTGCCCTAGAGTTTCATTTAATCAAACATATTTAACCTGAAAAAAAAAATCCTGTAGGAAGCAGTATGATGTAATATTCCAGCACAGGGACTGAGTTCAAATCCTCAACCAGAAGTGTGACTCTGGGCAAACAAAGTTGTTTCTCCAAACCTCAATTTCCTCCATTTCTAAAAGGATGTAATCTCACCCACCTTATAGTAGTATGGGAAGGATTAAGTAATATAAGGTATGTAAAGTGCCCCATCATGGATAATTCATGGCAAATTCTCAGTACATAGCAGGTGTATTTGCATGTAATTTCCTGTCTGATAGCAAACATCTCAAAAATTTGGGGGCGCCTGCATGGCCCAGTCTCTTAAGCATCCAACTCTTGATTTTGGCTCATGTCATGATCTCAGGATCATGAGATTGAGCTCTTCATCGGACTCCCCACTCAGCACAGAGTCTGTGTGAGAGTCTTTGCCTCTCCCTCTGCCCCTCCTCCCATCCAAGCTATCTCCCTCCCTCTCTCTCTGAAATAAATAAAATCTTGGAAAAAAAAAAAACCTCAAAATTTTTATGTAATCATTAGGATAATTTATGAAAAGATGGAAATTAGTCCTATTCAAATCACTCAACTGCCAGTGACTAAATCCTAACTACTAAATAGTTATACAATGGAATTTTACTTGTTCTTTTGTCCATATTTTCTTCTAGGAAATTATGTCTGACAGCTCAACAGTCATTTTGGTCAATTCTCTTAAGGGATTTAAGCATGAAAGCATTAGCCTCACATTTTTGTAGGATTTTGTCTGTTGAATACACTTATCTTTGTTGAAAATACTTATAATATTTATATTTATATATAAATATATATATATTTATATACCAGTACCTGAATTCTTTTAGGCTAACTTTGGGGGGAAAGGTTGTTAGAATGGAAGGCAGTAGTTAACTGTAAATTGAGGAGTTCGGGTATATAGAAAAATAAATGACAGAAGTGTTCAACTCTGTCATTTTACAAGGCTTAAAAAAATTTTTTGAGTAGCTGTGACCTAGATTTTGGCTTTCTGGAGCCAAGGCCAAAAAGTTAAGTAATAGATCAGAAATCATAAATAATGTATTTAAAATTGGGTTTCTAAAAATATGGTGGTTTCTGCTCTGTTTCATTATTTCATGTAGATAGTATGTGTCTGGGTAAAATAAGATTTGGTAAGTATTTCCTGAAAGCAAAACTAAAATGATCAAAGAGGTGGCTTAGCAGCTTAGGCTTTTAGCATCAACAGAAAAGGACAACTATAATCTTAGAAAGTTAAGAATCCTCAGAATAAAAAGATAAGACCAAGAGGATGTAAAGGTAATAAAGTCATTGGTTTTATATAAGGATGAACATAAACTTCAATGCTTACATTTCAATCACCACTATACACTCCATACCTAGAAGAGATGCTGACATCTAGGAGTTGATCAACAATTCTTTGTTTTTTAATGAAAAGAATAAAACCCCAGCAGGTTAATATTAAGTAAAACAGTTCTTTGAAAGTTTGGAGAGCTGATATTAGTACTTAGACACTAATTGTGTGAATGGATTCATGGGTTAGATAATTTATAGAAGATAAAAACATCATCAAGAAGTTAAAATTGGGGACGCCTGGGTGGCTCAGTGGGTTGGGCCACTGCCTTCGGCTCAGGTCATGATCCCAGGGTGCAGGGATCGAGTCCCACATCGGGCTCTCTGCTCGGCAGGGAGCCTGCTTCTCCCCTCTCCTCTCTGCCTGCCTCTCTGCCTACTTGTGTGATCTCTGTCTGTCAAATAAATAAATAAAATCTTTTTAAAAAAAAAAAAGAAGTTAAAATTGATGCCTAGCCTCCTGAAAATTAACTTTTGAGGAGACAACGATGTGCTTCTCAAAATACTGCCCTTGTGAGAAGCAGTGTGTCATGAAGTGAAGTATATTGTGCTGACCTATGATAGCATTTCTGCTAGGTTAAAGAAGGAATTAACTTAAGAGGGGAAGAAGGTAACTGTAGATATTGTGCATATAAATAATAGTCCTAGAATATGAAAGGAGATAAATAGTAAAAGAAAACCCAAATGGTTATGTCTGATGCCAGAGGGGTTCTAGGGAGGGAAAAAGTATATAATCAAAGGTTTAGAATCCTGATTATCTTTCTCTGTCATGTGTATGTTTATGAGAAGTGCTATCTGTCATGTAAGGATTAGAGATTTCTGTTTATATCTTAAATTTGGAAGTTATTTGCTACTATTAGTTTAATTTATTATAGATCTTAATGAATGTCATAAAGTTAACCTGCAATGCTGGGACCTACTTTCTTATATCAGCCAAAAGAAAAACTGAAATTTTTTCTTAGTTTACGGGGATCTTAACATAACTTGTATTTTTCTCTGCCCTTAACTATATAACTTATATTGCAGAAATTGGAATGGGATTAACAGGATTTGGAGTGTTTTTCCTGTTCTTTGGAATGATTCTCTTTTTTGACAAAGCTCTACTGGCTATTGGAAATGTGAGTTTTTCAACATATATTTTAACTGAAGCCATAAGGAAACTTGAATTACAAATCAATTATTGCCTGCTATTAAATTTTGGGGGAAATAATTCACTGGTACTCATGTAAAGATTCCTATTGTCTTCTCTGTTTACATTAGTAATAAAACCTGTTTTGGCCTGGGTGGCTAAGTTGATTAAGCACCTGCCTTTGGCTCAGATCATTATCTCCTGGAATGGAGCCCACATCAGGGGCTCCCTGCTCAGTGGGAAGCCTGCTTCTCCCTCTCACTCTGCCTATTCCTCCCCCCTGCTTGTGCGCTCTCTCTCTCTCTCTGTCATATAAATAAAATCTGTAAAAACAAAACAAAACCTGTTTAAATAAAAGGTAAACACTTAAAGAGGTTTTTGAATGACTACCCTGTTGAGTATTTGATATGTAACATACAATAGATTAAATCAAGGCTGCCTTTAGATAAGAGTTCAAAGTAGATGACTTGGTAGCCCCCATGTCTTGGTAAATTTATGAATATGTCTAACTTAGAACATATGACTTGAAACATTTGGTTCAGTAGCATAAAATAAACAGATTTAAAACAGATTTAAAAACCATTTAAACCTCTTAATATATCTGTATATTAACAGTTGATTTGCTGAGAAAAATATGTGTATTGTTTATTTGGAATGTGTACTTTGTTGTC
>RCUC01125161.1:0-39696 GCA_003697995.1 Taxidea taxus jeffersonii | reverse complement strand
TGGTTTCAACTCAGGTCATAATTTCTGGGTCGTGAGATAGAATCCCACATTGGATTCTGGGCTCAGTGCAGAATCTACATGAGATTCTCCCTTCTGCCCCTCCCTCTCCACCCCTCATTTAAATAAATAAATAAAAACTATAAAATCAGCCATCCTTTCCTCAATGAAAGTGGATTTTTACTAAGCTCTTGTCAGTCTCACTTCACCAAATAATTTTAAAAAACAATTTAAAAATCTATCAGAATTGCCAACAAGTACCTATCAAAACTCCTTACATTACATTTCAGTAGAACACAAATTCAACATCAAAACAGACACTGATGTTCACTACAAATATATGAAAAATAATTTTTAAGTTCCAATAACTCAAGATTGCATGTTTTTTTAATTTCTAATAAAATTCCCCAACACTGTATCTATGGTTTATAAGCAAGATATAAATGAGTCTTATCACAATGAGGATATTACAGCAGCATTAGTTCAGATATGTGCCTATTATCGGAGCAAATATATTGCATAAGGCAAGAAAACGAAAAAACCATAGAGATCACAAAGAAAGAGGTAAAATGGTCTCAATTTGTTGATAACATTATAGTCTACAGAAAATCCTTAAAAATCTACAAACTACTAACTAGTAAAACTAATCAATGAATTTAGCCAGGATCTTGGAATACAGGTTTATAGGCAAAAATCAATTTCAATTTTATACTCTGGCAACAAACATCTTGCAAATGAAATTTTTAAAACTTGACTATAAAATAGCATTCAGAAAACACAGAGCTATTTAGCTTGTGCTTCTGGATAATTTTTTCTCTTTGAATGAGATTATTTGAATAAAACTAGAAAAGTTTTTCAACTAGAGGCAACATATTATATTCACTTGATCAACAGATTAAATCCTCTCAGAAATTTTCAATAGACATGCTTTTTGTATAGTCATAACCCTTAAAAAACCTGGCATCATTATAATGGTCAGTTATTCATTAAGCCCATTAAATTGAGCACCACATATTGTGATTTTAAAAAATAACATTTGCATTCTCTTCCAACAAAATGTAATTTGGTCAAAAATGTAATTCAGTCAAAAAGAATTCAAACCAAAAGATATACCAGGGGAAATATGAGATTTGGAACCAGGGTCCTGAACTGCCACTAATAGCTCCGTGGCCTAGAGGTTGTCATTCAGTCTCTGAGCTTCAGTATTTTCCTTCATAAGCATGGCTGCAGCAATAATTCCCATCTGACAGGTTTCATTAAGTTCAAAGGGGGTGAGATACATTCCATGCTGTAAAGCATTACATAAACAATAGCAATTATTTATTATGAGCTACAGTTCTGTGTGTCACATGTATCTCTTATTATCTCAATTATTGTATAATTGGGGGAAATAAGCAGAAGGAAGAAAACAGTGAGTCTGACAGCCACACTGGCTGGAGGCAAAAAATACTAATCTATCAGAAAAAAATATATTAAGCAACTAGTAGGAGAACCAAGGAATTAGCCAGTGGAAGATGAAAAATGTTCAAGTACAGCATTTTTCTGGAGAAAAATACAGAATAGCTATAAACGCAAGAGTTTATAAAGTAATCTCTAAAACAGTCATAGAGTCTTTGCTAATTTCATTGCCAAGAGTTTTTGACTTATTAGGGAAATTGATAAAAAAATTTAATATACCCCAAACATTCATTCTCAATTTCTGGAGTCACCTGATATTGTCAAAAAGTCCATAATCTGAGAGGAAAATGCTTTAGCCCCACACAGAGAGGGATTCTATGACATACATCCTGGGGTCTCCTCCATCCCACAGGCAACTCGCTTCTGAAGTGGCTCTGAGATGGAGGTGCTACCACAGGACATGTCAGCGGTGCTAAAACTTCAGGACGCACTGAGACACAGATCCCTTCGAAAGCTACCCTATACAGAACAAACAAACACTTCTGTCTAATGATCCATGCCTTCTTCCCTCCTCCCATCTTAATGTCTATGTATTGGTCCTATAAGACTCTTTCATGTTCAAAGGCAGTATTCCATGCCACGTGCTTTGAACAGCTTCTTCCACGAATGATGACAAGACCAGGCTGACAAGTCTCTCTCTGCCAATTCCTTTGGTTGCTAGCCTGGGATCAGAGCTGAGCTGACTCTTAGTTTTCAAACCCTCAACCTCGTGCTCTATTTGACCAGCCACACCCCCACTAAGATTAGTGTCCCGGGAAATACCGTAAAGCACTTGCCTTTCCGTGGCCAACAGTGCAGCCACGAAATGGGACAGAACTTTATTTGTATAAGTACTGTGCTAAAATTGCAGAAACTAGATCACACCTTGGGTTTTGTAATGATGCTAGCAAAGTACATACAAGAAGAACAGGAACTGCACTAGAGTGTAAAGACTGGGGTGAGCCTCTCTCTTAATGCCCAGTGTCTTTGTCTTAAGGTGGGAGGCACTATGTCTTTAGAAAAAAATTAAAATAGGGGGTGCCTGAGTGGCTCAGTCGTTTGAGCATCCAACTCTTGATTCAGCTCAGGTCATGATCTCAGGGTCGTGAAATCAAACCCCATGTCAAGCTCGGGGAGTTTAGTTCAGAGTCTGGCTTGAGATTCTCTCTCTCCTTTTCCCTCTGCCCCTCCCCCACCCTCACTTTCTCTCTTCCTCTCTAAAAAATTTAAAAATTTAAAGAAAGAAATCATGCAGGTTAGAAAACTACCAATTGACAGTGAAATACAACTTGAAGAATAAGAGCATAAATACAAAATAATGCTTTTCTCAAGTGATAATAGTAGAGTGCTTTATTAAATTAAAACAGGTTACAAATGAAATTCAGATATATTGCAGTAGTTTTTTTAAATAGATTTTTTTCATATCCATAAAGATTCCAAAAATATATTCATTCTATCTTAACTGCTTAATATATGTCAAACCACAAGAAACAGAAAAATGGGGGGAAATCACTGATAAAAGTTAATGGGACAGTTTAGACATCAGTATACGATAAAATTAACCTCAATCCACATCTTATGCCAAACACTGCAATAAAGTCCAGAGACCTCCAAGAGATAAGCATTTAAAAAACTAAAAAAGAAGGGAAGGGCATATTTATTCCACTTATAAAGGGGGAAATCATTTCTAGCCAAGAAAATATAGGATACAGAGATGGTATAGTTGAGTATAAAAATGTAAACACTAATGGACAAGTTTTACACCACAAAAAGAAAAATGAAACAAATAGAAAACCAATCATAACACAATGAGGAAATATATAAAGTACAATGAAGAAAAGTTCATATCTAATTTATGTAAAAATTGATAAAATTACAAGATGTCAGCATTCAGGTTCAACTTGGTAAGTTTTTAAGTTTGTTTAGTTTTAATTGTGAGAAAATCTTAAAATCAAATCATCACATTCTCACTACCTCCTGAAGTAATAAGCATATTAAAACAATCTCAAGGCAAGTATATGATTACTAAACTAGCAAAAAGTATTAAAATTACAAAGCCTGAAGCCACAGAGAAAACCTGTATATATGCTCTCACAATATAAATTGGTTTCTTCTTTCTAGAGATCAATACAACTACAACCCTTTAACACAGTAGTTCTCCTTTGAGTACAAGACTGCAGAAATCCAAAAGAAAGAGGAAAAAAAGATCTAATGTGCACAAAAATATTCACAGACGCACTATTTATGAGGAAAAAATCTCCCAAACAGAGGAGTTAAGAGCTTGTGGCATATAAACACAACAAAATATTATAACGTTATTTTTCTTGTTTTTCTTTTTTTTAAGATTTTTTAAAATTCAAGTTAGTTCACATATAGTGTAGTATCAGTTTCAGGGATAAAATTTAGTGATTCATCAGTTGCATATAACAGCCCATGCTCATTACATCATGTGCCCTCCTTAATGTCCATCACCTGATCATCCTTCCCCCCAACAACCACCTCTGCTCGGCAACCCTTATTTTGTTTCCTATGGTTAAGAGTCTCTTATGGTTTGTCTACCTCTCTGTTTTCATCTTATTTTATTTTTCCCTCCCTTTCCCTATGATTCTCTGTTTTGCTTCTTAAATTTCACGTATGAGTAAGATCATATGATAATTGTCTTTCTCTGATTGACTTACTTCGCTTAGTATAATACCCTCCAGTTCCATCCACATCATGGCAAATGACAAGATTTCATTCTGTTCGATGGCTAAGTAAATATTACGAATTGAATGTCGTGTATACAGGATGTAGTATGGAACTGTATATAACATGCACAGAAAAATAATGTTCATGAAAAAAACACATGCTGATGACAAGGAGGAAAGGGAAGAGAGGAAGGGAAGTCTTTTCACTGACCAAGACCTGAAATGAAGCTGGAATGTCATCAGTGGTTTTATATTTAAGTTCTTCACCTTGGAGCTCACAGCCTTATCTCCCATTACCTTTGTGCTGGGCCCAGAGAAGTGTTTGTCAAACTACTATCATGGAAGACCAGATTGTTTCGTGTTGTGTCTCATTTGGGCTCTACTCATTAAGGAAAGGCAAGTGACTCCACTGCACGTGACTAGTCCCGGCTCCAGTCAGATGTGAACTTACTCCCACGTGTAAGTCCCACAAAACCCAAATGGGTTTATATGTTGTTCAAACAAACTAATCTGCTGCCCACACACTTGGATGTGGCTACAATGTCAAGTTGCCATAGAAACTTCTAAATGCTTACTCTCAGTGTTTGTACTTATCTCTTGGAACCAGTCAGCTGACCACACTTGAGTAGCATTGGCCTAGAGCTACTTGGCTGCCATGTCCACTCCCCATTCTTTTAGAACTGCTCAGAACAGGACAGTTCTAAGAATGTCTCACAGTCAAGAAAGCGTCGCTTCGAGGACCTTCAGAGACCTCGGGTCAGGCCCCAAACCTTCAGAGCCACTGACACCAAAACCAGCTACATACACCAAAGCCTCCACGACTGTACGAGCTCCCAGATCCCACGCCTGTCCACTTGTCCACCTGCCAGCCTGCGCATGACCAAGTCCCATGTCTCCTTGGCTCGTCCCCCTGTGCTGCTGGTTCTGAACCCCAAATCAACTTTTGTATTTCGTGACAATTAGCGTCTCAGTCATTGAAATCTACGGCGCTGAGAAACCCAGGCTTCCTTCGTTTGAGGCCACCACGTTCAGATCCTGAATCACACGTTTGCTCCTGGAGGGCAGGGAAATCACGTCACGTTCATTATTTAATTCCAACAATAGTACCTGGCATAGAGCAGAACTGAAGAAACATTTATGGACTGAGTGGCAAAGTTTGTGTAGTCCTTTGTCATTCAGTTACAGAGTTTAGTCCCTCTCTGGAACAGATGTTCAGTGCCCTTCTGATCTGTATTTAAGACCCTTCAGACCACAGGCTCCATTTCAAGTCTTGGACAAAACTAAACAATGAGGATCACCAAAAGAAAGCTGATGGCCATGCATAGAAAAATAGCCTCGGGCATCTGCAGGAACACTAGTTTTTCAGGTTTGTTCAGCTAAAGAAAGGCTCTCAGCAGCTTGGACACTTGAACCCCATGACCCCAGCTCTCCTACTTTCAGTGACCAGCCATTTGTAACACCTTTCAAGCCAGCTTCACTGATTCTTCAGGACAGTGGCTGCCATGTCCACACCCCATCCCACCTTAGACCCTATCTGGCTTCTACTTGCAGAGGTCACCTAGGTAAGAACGACCAGTGTGAGCTTCTCTGCATGCTCCTAGCTAAATAAGATTCTAGTAATAATTTTCATGATCCACTAAACAGAAACTTGACCAAAATGTAAGACTTGATTAAGAAACCTGAAATCACAAGAAGCCAAGAAATACTATTCAGGGCTTCCCTAAAGCTCTATAATGATCCCCTATGACAATTTCTCCCACCCCAAAATCAAACCATGAGAGAAGAGCAACATTGGAAGCTCATGTGTTGCTTAAACCCACTCTTCAAAGCATTTTGATATAAATATGATATACACACAACTGTTCGATTTATTGCTTTACATTGTATTAGCCTACAAACTATTCAGAAGTAACATCAAGGACAAAGACAACGTTTTTTATACTGCTGCCTTTTAAAAGAATATTAAAACCAAGGTGAATATAAAGGTCAAGGTTACATGTTTTCAGAATAGCAAGTGAACAGTCATTTTAAATAAAAATACACCACATTGTCAATCAGTAGGTGTTCAGAGAACTTTGTTTACGATGGTGTGTTCTTGGAGACCGGCCTCCGCTGGAAGACAGGAAAGGAGAGCGAGCCTGTGTGAACAGTGCACTCAGGAAAGAGAGTCCCTGCGTAACACTTGTTTTTATAACCACAGAACAGTGTGGAAAACAAGCGGTCATTGCCACAAAGAGAAACATGATGTAGGTAGATGGAGTCACAACAAATCCACGTCCAGGACAAATTACATACTAACACCCAGGAAGGCGGTGACTCACACACTCATGCAAAAGGGAGATGAAAAGGACAAGAACACAGTATTTTCTAGAACACAGATTTTTTTTAAAAAAGGAAGAAAAAGAAATGAACCGAATTAACTACTTGTAAGAGTGAAAAGAAATCACCTGAATGCTCAAGAACAGATTTCTTTAGTAAGTTATATATTGGTGAACTGTAACACCCTTCAGCCATTGAAGATTGATTTGTAATGCGTATTTACTGATAGGAAAAGCTCTGCAAGGTATTTCTGAGTGAAAAAAGCAGGTAGCAAAACAGCAGGTGTGACATTACAATATACACAACGTACTGACCCTGCACGGCGTGGCACGTCATCTCTGCATGCAGACATCACGTGAGATGGTTTTCTTCATGTTGTCTTTCACATTTTCTAATTTTTCTTCAGGAAAATTGATTCATTTTTTAATAGTAAAAAATAAAATTTTTCTTACTGAATGTGTGTAGAACTAATTATATGTATGTGTAATTGAACAAGCAAGTTGTCCAAATGTTCCCTTTTCTTAACCCAAACTTTCTTTAGGCTTTCACAACCAACCTCATAGCTCTAAGGAGCTGTATATTCTTGCTACTCACAGTAATTAAGATTACCTGAAATAACTAAGATTATCTCAAAATGTGTAGCTCAGGAAATTTGGGAACACACAAGTAAAAAGAGGGGATGAAGAGTGTAATCTCAGGGAGACAGATGAGAATGTGATGACAAGAGAGGAATGAAACAAAATCCAGTCACTGTACCCCAACCCAGGTAGATGACATCCGTGTTCACAAAAGGGGATTGAGAGATCATCTGTGTGAAGTGGGAAAAACTATGAAGGAGATTGAGGCAGTGATGTCTGCTCTGGGGGTTAGAGAAGTTGGTGGGGTGTGGGGCAGGAGGAGTTGATTCAGCAGAGGGAGAGAAAGACAAGCACGGTTGGTGCTGTGATGACATTTACATCCTACTACAAGATCACTCTGGCTACTGGAGGGAACTGTAGGGTGAGAGCCAAGAGAATATATGGTCACGAAGCTATTATGCAGTCTAGACCCATGCAACCACTGGCTGCATGAAAATATTTAGCTCTAAATTAATTTAAATTAGTTAAATTAGAAGTTCTGTTTCTCAAATACAATGTACCCATGACAAGTGCTCAATAGCCACATGTGGCTATGGGTTACCACACTGCAGATGCAGAACAATTCCATCACCACAGAAGTTCTTTAAGACAGCCCTTGTCTAAACAAGTCAAGAAGATGGTGGCTCAGCCTGGGGGAGGTAGCAAGAAGTCAGGGAAGGGGAAACTTTGGCAGATGCAGGTTATAATTTTAAGATAGAACCCCTGAGCAAAAAGGTGGATTAAGGGGCACCTGGTGGCTTAGTCGGTTAACCGTCTACCTTTGGCTCGGGTCACGATCCTGGGGTCCTGGGATCAATCCTCACCTCGGGCTCCCTGCTCAGCAGGGAGCCTGTGTCTCCCTCTCCCTCTGCCTGCCGTTCTGCCTACTTGTGCTCTCTTACTCTCTTTCTCTGTCAAATAAATAAATAAATAACTTTAAAAAAAAAAAGATGGATTAGACGCAGGGGTGTGTGGAAAATGACAGAACCAAGAACAACTCCTCTTTTAACTTGTTAGACTCCTAAGATTACCCACCACTCTCTGCTCAACTCTTGCTTTCATCAAGCAACCACCTGCCTATTAATTCTGCCTCCCAGGTACTTCCACATCTGAATGGTACCTATAAATATTCCAATGACCAGATCCCCAGTACAGTCTGGTTTCTAGAGCCAAACAAAGTGACAAGAGTTTTTAAAAGCAGAAATGAAGTACAGGCAAATGGGAAGTCAGTGGGCAGTAAGAAAGTAAAACAAGGTTTCAGATCAAGGAGGCAATCACGCAGTCCAAGGAAGCGGAAATAGGATGAGCATCAAAAAAACAGTCTGGACAGCAAGGAAACACTCAAACAGCTCGCCAGTAGAACAAAACTTCCAGAATACAATATTTGCAGAAACCAGAAACCTTGCTTCCAACAGCAAATCCGCTGAAATAAAATGATCTATATAAACTAAGTAGAAAAAACGAAAGGCATATAATCCCAGGAGAGTGTAGGCCCCTCTGCTAGACATCAATAAATCATGCTTGTAGCCATAAAGTGTTAAGAAAAAATAGAAATGTTGATGCAGTAATGATTCTCCCAGTTTGCTCCAAGTTTGCCAGTTTCCTCTCTGTGGAGGACTCCCACATACGCCTTAGAGCTGCACAGCCAACCCAGACAGCTAAGGGCAGACTCCAAACAGCTACATTTTGACACACCATAAATTTGCTGTTCCACCAACCCGTCATTTAGGAACCTTTTTCCTAAGAATAAAACCACATCCTTGTTCTGGGTATTTGAAGCAGTGAGGATGCTGTCACCAAAACAGTGGGGGAAGGATTTTGGCAAAAGACATGAAGAGCGGCTACCACAAGGTTCACAGGGCAAAAATGCAAAATAAGTCCCATCGGAGTTATTTTGATAAACTCCCATCGGAGTTTATTAAAAGGATCTCCCCACTTGGGGCACCTGGGCGGCTCCGTTGTTAGGCATCTGCCTTCGGCTTAGGTCATGATTCCAGGGTCCCGGGATAGAGCCCCCCATCCGGCTCCCTCAGCGGGAAGCCTGCTTCTCCCTCTCCCACTCCCCCTGCTTATGTTCTCTCTCTCTCTGTCAAATAAATAAATAAAATCTTAAAAAAAAAAAGAAGAAGAAGAAGAAGGATTCCCCCCACCAACAAATCCCACTAAAGAGATGGCTGGCATTAAGTAGGTTTAATGGGAAGCCATGATTATAACAACCTGCCAGGTAGGTACTACAGAGGGAAAAGCCAAGGCTCAGAGAAATTCAGTGAATTTGAGACACCTGTTGAAGTCTTACCGCTACTAAGAAGCAACGGGGTGGGGCGAGGGGCTGGAACCCAGGCCAGTCTGGCCCTCCACACCCTGCCTGGTGCAACTGAAGGAGATGTTGTTTTGATGGCAGAAGCCAGGTGGACAGTTGTGAGCAAGCACATGCCACCATGGAGGTTTGGGGAACAGAGCAGTTTCTTCCTTTCTACTAAGGTCATTTCATTCCAGGAAAGCAGAAGGGGAAGGCAAGGGAGAGCACCCCACATAAGTAGCTTGTGGCAGTGCTCTGTCAGGCTTTCCTGAAGGGGAGGAGAGAGGCTCCAGCAGGACCCACCAGCTCCACTTCGCAAACTCCAAAGGACAGCTGGAGTCCCTGGGAGGTGGCTGCCCCAGGCTGACATGGACATGCCCCCAGAGCCCACCCACCCTCAACTACTGATGCCCAGCTGGTAGGCTGGATCTGTCAGTGAGCCTGCTCTCCTGGTGCAGGCCTAGAGACAGAGTACATATATCGGCTGGGCTCCTTCCAAAGCTTCCGACTAAGACTCAATGAGAGAACATGCCCAAAGCCACACGTCCAAAGGAGCAAATCAGCAGCTGGACTTAAAGGATACAATATGTGAATTACTTTCACCTTTGTCCCCTCCCACTCCTCTCTCCTCCTGGCCAGTCAATCCACTGAGCCCACTAACAGACCCCCAAGCCTATTTCTAAGATCAGCTGGGGACAGAGACATCTGTGTCCAGGTCACCACTTTGAACAACACCCAAAGAATTAACCAGGGCCAAGAAAGCGACACTTAGCTGGATTAGGAGAAAGTTTTCATAATTGCAACTCACAAGAGCCATCAGCCTCTGGGCCAATCGCCCAGGTACTCAATATGGGGCAGATTTACTCTAGAGTGATTTCATTTCAAACAACAGTCAAGTCTGCGTGTATTCCATCTGTAACTACTTGTGCAACATGATCATCTGTTCAAATTTCTAATTCCTGGAGGAAACACTGCCCCAACTCCTGTCTGAGTTTCTGTACACAGCACTTGCCCACTTGATTTGATAGTTCGACCCTCATTTATGCGCTTGATACACTCCATCTGCCCCACTACAAACCCTGAAATCACATTTAGCTCCTCCCACTCCTTTATCCGCTGCAAATTTGGTCGTTAAGTTGCTGTGTATCTTTCATCAAAATGTCTACTGAGGGCGCCTGGGTGGCTCAGTCGGTTGAGTGTCTGCCTTCAGCTCAGGTCATGATCTCAGGGTCCTGGGATCGAGCCCCGAATCGGGCTCTCTGCTCAGCGGGGAGCCTGCTTCCCCGCCCCACCCCCAGCCTGTTGCTCTGCCTACTTGTGAGCTCTCTCTCTCTGTCAAATAAATTAATTAAAAAAATATATATCTACTGAGTCTAGTCCCATCACTCTGCCATCTCTATCCCCGTTGTCATCACCCTCGTGAAAGCACCACCCTCAATATTTCAAGAGCCCTAGCCTTATTCCTATTCAAGTTCTCCCCACCTCCCAACCTTAGTCCTCATTCTCCTTCCAGGACAGCCACAGCAAATAACCACTGTCCTTGCACTGTTCCCTGGCTCCTGACTCGCCAGCCCATCGGTCTAACCTTATCAAGGCCAACCTTTATAACCTGCAGAGGACCCAGCCTCACTTTTCAGTTGCCTGAGTAATCTCTCTTCCTCACGTACATGCCAACCTTGGTGCCACCTCCGTGTCTCTGTCCCTTCCTACCCCAATATGCCACTTTTCGGATCCCATCCAGGTATCCAGACCACTGACTTTTCTAGATTTTATTGATTATTCCTACATCTGAACTCTCCATTCATACATGGTAAGTGCCACAGTGTTTAAAATGTAATACTCTATAAGTGCTTCAGGGTCTAGCGCCATGACATCTCAGGGCTCAAGTCCCATCTGTGCCATGCACAGTCTTTGAACAAGTCCCTGAGCAAACTATGTAACCTCTCTGACTCAGTTTCCTCTTCTGTAAAACAAGGTGACAATAGTAATTATAATTTACAAGCCAATTACTACTGTAATTAAATGAGATAATGTATATAAAAGTACCCAGTGCCGTGTTTGACTCCTAGTACACACTAGGTACTCATACTCCATATGAGTGCTCATTTGGTGCTCCAAATTGGTGCTCATACTCCATACTATGCTAGAAACATCCACGTCATACTCTTCTTTACTGTGGTCCTCTGTGTCCTCCTAAATACTCAAACCCTCCCAGGGCAGTGCTGGGTACCTGGTAGGCTCTAAGTAAGTGTGAATACTTCCTAATTAACACAAAACAAATTGTTCTATTTTTAATCTCCTCAGAGGAAGCACACATACTGTTGTGCACCTCAAGCACCATCTCTAGTCTGGAGGCATGCTCAGGTTCATTAAATTCTTGTCATTATTGCATTGACCTGCTGTTCCAGCCCTAAAAATAGGTGCTCTTGTTCCCATCTTCCCTGTGCTTGGGGACAAGAGGAGTCCTGGGCTGACTGCCCATAATACTGAACATGAGCGGCAGCCCAGAGGCCCAGGCTACCTCCACAGAGACCAGCCCTCTTGTCATCTCCCCAAGGGGCACCTTGTGTGATCATGCCCACCAAGATCCCTCCAGCGCCCAGAGTCACAACACAAAAAACACCCAGCAAGGACCCAAGACACCTCTCCCTAGCTTGTCAAGGGTCAAGTTTATAACTTTCTAGATTATAACATGGCAAAATAAAAATATGGTATTGGTTACTTTTAATAACATTTTTTATTCCAAAATAAATGTTCATGATTTTGAAAAAACAGGGACGCCTGGGTGGCTCAGTCACTTAAAAGTCCAACTCTTGATCTCAGCTCAGGTCTCAATCTCACAGTGAGTTCAAGTCCCCTGTTGGGTTGCATGGTGGGCGTGGAACCTACTTAAAAAAAAAAAAAACAAAAAAGACAGAAAAACAGAAAAGATGCAGCCTTACTAGCACAGGTGCACAAGACCCCAACTGTTCCACATCCTCAACCATCAGTATCCCAACCATGACAGAGATGTACAAAGTGCTTTGTGAGCACAGGAAAATTAGTGTCTAACTCAGCTTGGGGACGGGGGGCTGGTGACAGCTTTACAGAGAACATCTGAGCTGGTTTTTAAGGATCAGTAGGGTTTTCCCTGGAGTGGGTAAGGGGTTGGGAGAAGGCATTCCAGGCCAAGGGAAGAGCATGCGCCAATGCATGGAGGGCTGAAAGCATGGAGCATGTAGAACCCAAAGTCCCTTGGGCCAAAGGGAATGTAAGCAGAGGTTAGGAGCTAAGTGACAACACTGGCAAGGGAAGTTGGGTCAACTTGGTAAACGGATTTGAGGTGCTATGTTAGGAAAGCCTGAATGGTGCTTTGAAAATATCTAGGCAGCGAAATGACATAAGACCCATGTTTGAGAAAAACTGAGGATGCAGTGTGACAGACTGAAGGAAGGCAAGGTGGTCAGTTAAGAAAATTCTTGTGCAATAGGCCAAGCAAGAAATGATGTCAGCTTGAGCCTGAGCTGTGGGTAAGGAGAGAGGAGGCTACCCTGGAACCTGGTTTCTAGTCGGATGTGATATAAAAGAGAGGGAGAGCTTTTGGCTTTCAACTTGGAGGAAGTGAATGTGCAACTCTCTTAGGTGGTCCTGAATCCGGGCTCATCCGACACCAGCAGCCTCCACCATGCCGCCTAAGTTCAAACTCACCAGTGGTGAAGGCGGAGCCACGTCTGCCCTAGCCCCATATATCGGCCTGCTGGGTCTGTCTCCAAAAAACGTTGGTGATGACATCGCCAAGGTGACCAGTGATTGGAAGATCTAAAGATTATAGTGAAACTGCCCATTCAGAACAGATAAGCCCAGACTGAAGGGGTACCTTCTGCCGGTGTCCTGATTATCAAAGCCCTCAAGGAACCACCAAGAGATAGCAAGAACAGAAAAACACTGAGCACAGTGGAAGTATCACTTTTGATGAGATTGTCAGTATTGGCCAACAGATGCGGCACCAATCTTTAGCCAGAGAACTCTCTGGAACCATTAAAGAGATCGTGGGGACTGCCCAATCTGGGCTGCCAAGTTGATGGTTGCCACCCTCATGACATCATAGATGACATCAACAGTGGAATGCTATGGAATGCCCAGCTAGTTAACTACAAAGGAAAATATTTCAATAAAGGATCATTTGACCAAAATATAAATAATTAAATAAAAGATGGGGCACCTGGGTGGCTCAGTTGGTTAAGCGTCTGCCTTTGGCTCAGGTCATGATTCCAGGGCCCTGGGATTGAGTCCCAAATTGGGCTCCCCATTGGTGAGGAGCCTGCTCCTCCCCTTCCCTCTCCCTCTGCCTGCCTACTTGTGCTCTCTCTGTCAAATAAATAAAATATTTTTAAAAAGAATAGAAAAGAGGGGTGCCTGGGTGGCTCAGTGGGTTAAAGCCTCTGCCTTCAGCTCGGGTCATGATCCCAGGGTTCTGGGATCGAGCCCTGCATCTGGCTCTCTGCTCAGTGGGGAGCTTGCTTCCCCCGCTCTCTCTGCCTGCCTCTCTGCCTACTTCTGATCTCTGTCTGTCAAATAAATAATTACAAAAAAATCTTTAAAAAAAGAAAAGAAAAGAGAGGGAGATACACACATCCCCACAGCAGCCTTATTCACAATAGGCAAAAATGGAATCAAGCCAAGTGTCCATCAGCAGACGAATGGACAAACAAGATGTGGTCTACACATATAATGGAATGTTACTCAGCTTTAAAAGGGAAGGAAATTTTACACATACTACAACATGGACAAACCTTGAAAACACGGTAACTGAAATAAGCCCATCACAAAAAGGTAGCTACTATATGGGCTTGCTTACATAAGGTACCTAGAGCAAATTCATAGCAACAGAAAACAGAATGGTGGTTGCCAGGGGCTGGGAGGTTGGTGCGCTGGGGAGTTACTGGTTAAGAGAGACAGAGGTTCAGTTTTGCAAGATGAAGACCTCCAGAGATCTATGGTGGTGATGCTCATGCAACAACATGAATGTACTTTAATGCTACCAAACAGTATGCTTAAACATGGTTAAGATGGCTAAATTTATGTTATGTGCACTTTATACAATTTTTTTAAAGTAAGAGATGGAGAGGGAGTCAGAGGTGATAATATTGTACATCTCCCAGCCTGTAGCCCTAAATGAAGGGCAACACCTTTAACTGTGCTCCAATCCACAGCAAGAACAATGCAGGGGAGTGAAAACAGAATTCAGAGCTGCTCAGATGTCCAGGCTCAATACAACTGAGGACACAATCTTCCCTGAAATGCTCCCTGACAGGACCAGCATTGTCTCTTACATTCCTAGACTCTAAAAATGATACAACTTGAAAGATAATGAATGTCAGCCAAAAAGAAACAGGAAGTGACTTCTTGATTATTCCTTTGGAAAAGCGGGATTCCAGTGTATATGGGGCAGGTTACACAAATACGTCAATTTCACTTCTTTCTGAAACACAAAGAAAAGAACAGTAAAGACATTATGTTTTTAAAAAACATCAACCTTAGCCACAAAATCTGGAAACCGGACTGCAGATGGAGAAGCAGTATAAGACTAAGATGACAAAAAGGAACCCTAGCTAGGCCTGCAGCAGAGAAAACCAAGATCCGATCTGATGTCCACCCCAGAACTTCCAAGAGACTCCAGAGTCAGTAGCCCTAGGTAACTGCAAGCTGGGATGAGACAAGGACTGACGAACAATGCAGGGCAGTGAAAAGAGAATTCGCTCTCAAGAAAGAAGGTTTGAAAACCCATCTAGGTAGCAATCAGAGCCCAAATCCCTCCTCCACTTGCAGTGGACTCTCCCATACGGGCAAACCACTGGAGATTTTTTATCTAGAGCAGGTAAAAACATGGGATTCAGGTATGTGGGACAAGGAGCTCAGTTAAGAACAGGCGCTCCATTCTAAATACATGGAGATTTAGAGGTGTGTGTGTAATGCACGTGTATCAGTCCAGATGTGGACCAAAAATGCCAACCATTCTAGGTTTTTCAGGCAGGAAGGGATTTAATACAGGGAATTAGAGGGTACGTACTCATAGTTAGAGCTGTGAAAGCCGAGGCCAGAGAAATCACCACTCATGTTCAGGAAATCTAGACCTACAAGCATCGTAAGATACTGCATAGATTATCCCAGTTCCCCCACGGCTGAGGTGGCCTTGAGTCCCAGAGGATACTCTGAAGCTGACAGGAAAATCCCGTATCTGCTACCAGCTACTGCTACAGTAACAACGTGGCTTCTCTTTCTGAAACTCTCACTGGCAGAATAGAAATCAGAATCCTTCTGTCTGGGAGGCCTGGGTGGCTCAGTAGGTTAAGCATCTACCTTCAGCTCAGGTCATGATCCCAGAGTCCTGGGATAGAGTACTGCATCGAGCTCCCTGCTCAGTGGGGAGTCTGCTTCTCCCTTTCCCTCTGCTCCTCCCCCCTTGTGGCTCTCTTTCTCTCTCTTCTCTCAAACAAATAAATAAAAATATTTCAAAGAAAAAAAAAGCATGCTTGGGTAGCTCAGTTGTTTAAGTGACTGCCTTCGGCTCAGGTCATGATCCTAGAGTCCCAGGATCGAGTCCTGCATCAGGTTCCCTTCTCAACAGGGAGTTTGCTTCTCCCCTTGATGCTTCCCCCTCTCATGCTCTCTCTCAAATAAATAAAATCTTAAAAAAAAGAATCCTTCTGTCCAAAGATTCGGGCAACTATAGCATCCAGGTTCCCAGCCCCTACAACATGCAGCATAGGAGAGGGCCTAACAGAGCAGTGATAAGATTAAGAACCAGAAGACCAGGGGCACCTGGGTGGCTCAGTGGGTTAAAGCCTCTGCCTTCGGCTCAGGTCATGATCTCAGGGTCCTGGGATCGAGCCCCGCATTGGGCTCTCTGCACGGCGGGGAGTCTGCTTCCTCCTCTCTCTCTCTGTCTGCCTCTCTGCCTACTTGTGATCTCTGCCAAATAAATAAATAAAATCTTTAAAAAAAAAAAAAAAAAAGAACCAGAAGACCATATCCAGCCATATCCAATATCCAGATGCCAAGACAACCCTCGTCCTCTCCTCCCACTCAGTTCCCCGCTCCCCCAGTATTAGCCAATAGACCTTCACTTTCCAGGCAGAAGAAGACAAAAGTCTCCTAACCAGTTGCCAAAGGAAAAAAATCAGGATGCTAAAATGTAAGGTTCTCTAATGAACAGCCTAGCCCCATCACCTTCCAGTGAAGTTCACAAGTTAACAGAATAAGGAATTCTCACCTCCAAAAAGCCCAATGATTCCCAGCAAAGTAGCTGCAATTTTGTTCAAAAGGTCTCAAATTCTCTAAACTTTAATTTGCTTCAAAAAGAATGTACATAAGACATATGACACCTATAACTGAGCTAAGATTAACAACCAATTATTCAATCACCACAAATGTGAAACTGTGAACCCAGAAAGGCCACAGTGCAGGTGGGATGTGTCACTAGAGTAACTGGTTGCTCCCACACTCTAGAACTCTAGAACTCTGGTTTTCAAAGTATGACCTGGAAACCTTGTCATGCACCCAAGTCCCTTCGAGTCATCTGTGAGGCCAAAACTATTTTCATAACATGAACCTATCTGCCTTTTCCACTCCTGCTCTCTCCTGAGCATACAGAGGCATTTTTAGGAGACTGCATGACATCTGGTGACACCACCACTCTAACAGCTAACAGAATGGAAGTTGTTTTAAATTTTTCTCGGTCTTCATTTCTAACTGGGTAAATATCAATAGACAGAAACCACACAAAAGCTCTCTGGTATCCTTGAAAATATGTAAAAGTATATAGGGGCCAAAAATCTTGAGCTTCATTGCCATAAAACATTTCAGTTAGTTGCTTTTGGAAAGGAACTTTTAATATGTGAAACTAATAAGAATGAGTTTAAGTTTATATCTTCAAAGGGAAAACAAATAGGAAATGTTTTACTATCTTAAATCTGTTGATACCTTAAGAGGAATCTATATGGAATCCATATAGACCCCCAAATTAAATTATTTTTCCCCTACAAGTAAGCACAAAGATGCAAGTCTCACTTCTGGAAGGTAGCATGCACACTGCTACAGTAGGGAGACCCTAACACGAGCTGTTCCTACAAGTAAATGACCTCAAAGCCTTTCCCAGTGGCTATGTAAACCAGCCAATACCATGAGGCCCCAGCTCCCTGGAGTTTTACAAAGGAATGTGGGGGGTCCTTTGGGATTGCCAAGGGATCTCAGAGCTTCAGAGAATGGGAAACAAGCTCGTTTTTACAAAATCATGCTGATGCTGGAAGGGAAGGAGAGGTGTGAGGGACTGCTTATGCTGGCATCACATCCTCTCAGGCTACCTTCTTGGTGTGTGCAGCTGCTTGTCATAGCTATAGCTGGTGTGGCCAGATGTCCAAGCCTCACTGCACTGGGATCTCTCCCTTCTCAGCAGCTGCTGGTTGTGGGAAGGCTTCTCAGGAATCCCCTCTGGCACAAATACAAACCTGGAAGAGGGAGGGTATTTCATCCCTGGAGCACCCTTGACCACCAGACCAGTGGATAAATACTTCCCTCTCCATGTCCCAGGTGGTGGATATTGAGGCCCATTCAACAGTTCCCCAGAGGTCCCTGGCCTGACTGAGCACCAGTGGTCCATCATGGCAGCTGGCTCAGTAACTCACTCTTGAATTGGCTTTCCTTCCTCCTCTTTGTCACTATTCCCTTGGATGTTCTTCCTCTTATGTTCCCTGGGATACCCTTCCAAAATAAAGTGCCCATAGTAAGTCCCTGTCTCAGTCTTTCAGTTGACCCCAGCTAAGAGAAGGCATAAGATAAGCTCTCCACCTCCAGCCAGGTGGGAAAGGAGCATGGTTAGCACAAGAGTGGCCCAGCTCCTCTCTGATCCTAAAGCTTGGTAGAAGGCTTCATATCTAGCAGATGTCTTAAAACGATTAGTTAAGTAAAAAGAGAATGAAATGATGGCCAGCTATGGAAGAGCTACAACTGCTGTGTTGTATGACATAGACTCTAAGTAACATGGATTTCAGAGGAAACGATGAAGTCTCAAGCAGAAGATGATCAAGACAGGAGGGTGTTTCTGGAAAAGGAAATGAATCTTTGCCACTGGAGACCCAGAGACTGACCTCCCTGGAGCTGGCAGCCTATAAGGTAAGGGGATGCGGAAGGGCAGAATATGTTCAGATGAATGAGGGGTTCAACAACCAAGGGGATAAGCAGATGTTACATCGTGGTCCATGAAGCCTTGTGAGAAAAAGTGTGGACCAATGTCTCCACTTAACCATACCAAACTTTCTACATACCCCAGACAATCAAACACTTGGGCTTGACTCTTTATCTCTTTCTTTTCTTCCTAGAGTGATTATGATTTGTCCAGCTACACTTTACACATTCATTTATTTATTCCACAAAACAACCTTATGAGGTAGGTTCTGTTATTACCCCCATTTTACAGATGGAGAACCTGGAACACAGAGAAGTTACACAGCTGGGAGACAGAGCTGGGGTTGAACCCCGCCAGTCTGGCTCTCTCTCACACTTTGTCCCCCACAGTCAATAAAGCCACCACATCCCACATGATAAGCCCACATGATTCCTTTCGCACTGTTTCCCATATGTTGTATCCTTAGCATTTTTGGAACCTGTAACCATAGGTAATTCACACATTTCCTAGGCATTAGTTGGGTTCCTGGTATATATATATGTATCAGATGTTGGGCCAGCTGCGGGGGATAAAGATGCAAAGGACTCACTCTCCAGGAAGGTCCCATTACCTCCTTTGCAAGATGAGCCATGTCATGGAGAGGTGAACCTGCACGTCAAGGTGAGAAGGTGGGCCTGGGCTTAAATTGGGATGAATTGGTAGGCAAAAAGCACAAATTCTCACTCATCCCAAAAGTGTCACTGAGCATCTGCACTGTGCTAAGCCCTAGAAGGTAGGAAGGAAAGAGAGGGACACTGAAGTGAGTTACTATACAGTCCCACTCAATCCTCATACTCACACAGGTAAGGAATAGCAAAGCTGGTCACACCAGGCTTTAGACATGATCTATAATAAAAAATGATCAATTCCATCTCCCTCTAACACCACTTTAAGTCACATAACTTAAGTAGTCTTCCATGACTAACCATATTAAATCAAGTTCCTGTTGTAGGTATTCAAGGCTCTAATCTTCTATTCTCCACTTGGTTATGACCTCACTACTCATTAAATCAATCTTTTTCTTCCCAGTACATTACAAGCAAATAAGAAGAAAATATTCACACTTTATGTGTTTGTCCACATATGATTTACCTTTCTAGATGTTGGTCTTATTTCTATCCGTCTTTATCTATGGCCATTTTCAAAAGTATCCAATGATTTTTTTTTCCCCACTCACATGGCTTTGGTCTTTCCTCTACCACAGTCCCATGGCACCTGTAGACTAAAGTCTCTGGGGTGTTTGGCACCATTGGATTTTACTCTTGTATGGTTCTTACACCCATGCATGTATGAGCTGGCACATAGTAGGTGCTCAAGAACCATATCTGATTCATGAAGACGTGTTAAGTACCATAGGGGAAGATCTCCCATGATCACACACTGTGCTTTAATATAACTTGTTATAAAACCTTCTTTCTCTTTCTCCTCATAGATAATGAAATATACTGATTCATCAGCCTTGTAAATAAGCCCAGTCTCCCGAAGGAACTACTGTGATATGAATGAAATCATCATTTTATGCTGGACATGATGCTTCTAGAATAGTGTTTGGCACACAATTAACTCCCAGTAACTATTTGTGAAAGTGAATTAAAATAATCAGCTTTATTTCACACCTGCCACATATTTTATAATACGGTAAATATTTCAATAACAAAGTTGGTAAGATGAATTTGAAGAGCAACCCCGATCAAACATAGAAAAAGTAGTTTCACCCACTCTGCACGTGGTACTATCCTAAAAGACTAGACCACTTTCTTTTTCCCGTTTCCTGGACTTCACAATCTATGACTTGCTTGAGTTAGTTAAGACCATCAGTCCTCTCCACTCTTAGGAGTTACTAGTGGGAACCTGCCCACCACTGGACACAAAATCTGAAAATGGCATTTTCAAATACTTTGTGGAGAATACAGTTTAATGACAGCCCTGGCAGTCACTTTAGGTAGTGTGATCATAATATACTAAGTACTTAAATACAACCATGTCATTCCACTTAGATCTTTTGAAAGAAAGTAAGTAATCAAAAAAGTTAAATTTTTATCCCCCAAATGATCCGGAATTATCATAAAAGAAAAACCAAATATCGTAGGGAGGATACAAATTCTGGGACTCAGCCAATATCAATCTAGCAGACAATAAATTTGGAAAATTCGCCTCTCATTTGGGCTTTTTTTCCCCCCTCCAACAATACTCTACATAAATGTGAGTAAAATGTGATAGACTATTGTTTGAAACCTGCCTCAGTCCCTCTAATCTATGCACCTCCCGGTTGCATTGAGAGCTGCCGGGTGACACATGAGATCTAAAGTGGGTGGATAAAAATAACCTGGTCCTCAAAAAGACATGATAAACGCCAGACAGCTGAGTCACTTTGAAGCCCATCTGACTCTGGAAAGGGACATTCACCCTCCTTTTCCTTGTCGCACATATACATGCCACCTGGTGAAAAACACCACCAACCGCCCGGGGTGGAAGGCGGTGATCTGTCGTAACTTCCCCCCTCCGGTCTCAAGTCACGACCCGCGGCTAAACTTTTAATAATTTATACTAATGCATTTCAGCCCAGGCGATGCCCGTAGAGGAGTAAGGGGAACGATTGAAAGAAACCATAATAATCCAGCAGACCCCCTATTTCTGCCGCCCGATTGGAGGGACCCGAAGGTTTCTTCTGACATTCTAACGGGAAGAACAGGAGTAGGGAGCAACGGAAAGTGGAGGAGGAAAAGCTCAGCGAGGACATCAGAATTGCCCAGGAGTGGGAGTCCCTGGGCTAAGCAAACGGTCCCAGAAAAAGAAGGGCCGCGTGTGTGTCGGGGGCGGGGGGGATCGATGCGGTCCACCCAGCCGCCCCCCGCTCTCGCCCCCAGGGAGGACGCAAACCATCCGCAACGCGCGGCTGAGCTCCGCGAACTCTCGCACTGGATCTGTCTTTCAAACGGTGGCGGGGCTGGGGCCGGGCGGCTGGGACCTGGGGCCCTGTCAGCCTAGGAAGGCTGGCGGAGCAAACCCCGCGGCGCCCCGGTCTTCAGCTGCAGCAGCCTCGGGGAAAGCAGCGCCCGGCACGCGGTAGGCGCTCCCTCGGCGTCTGCCGAACTGCAGCGCCCCTGAGCCGACTCCGCCGCCGGGGGAGGAGGTCCCGGGCTGCCGCTGCGCATCTTCTCCCCCAGCTTCACGTGCCGCCCGGTTCCGCGGCTCGCGGCCGCCGCAGGCCGCTGGCACCGCGACCCTCCCCCGAGGCGCCGCGAACGCCGCCGAGCCTCACTTACGGGGGAGTCGTACGAGAAGGCGCACTCGTTCTTGTACACCCTGTCCCCCGACCTGGGCACGCGGATCGTGGGCATGTGAGGCACCAGCAGCTCGCCGATGTCTCCTGCAGCCATCTTCCTGCTGCCGCTGCCGCCCGGCATGCCGAACAGGGCGCCCCGGCGCTGCATGGCCGCGGCGTGCACCCGAGCGGAGCCGAGCCGGGTCGGGCCGGAGCGCTGGGTCTGCCCGCGGCGGCGGCGGCGGCGGAGGCGGGCTGCGCGGGCGACGGGAGCCGGGCCGGGGCTGGCGGGCGGAGAGGGCCGCGGGGCGGGAACGGGCACCGGGGGCCTGGGGCGGGCGGGCGGGGGTGTGGGGGACGCTGCTATTTTTAATCCAATGGCGAATCGCCTGCCCAGCTGCAGCGTCAGGCGGGGCGCTGGGGAGCACCAGCCGCAACGCGCCGGGGAGGGGGCGCTGGAGAGGGGCCCTGCGCCGGGATCCGGCTCGGCGGGTAGGGGGGGTACGGGGGGCGGTGAAGGAGCCCCCCACCCCCCCAGGGGAGCCGGTAGCGAGCGGAGTGCTCCCCTCGCCCCGGACGGCGGGCTGCGGTGGGGCACCCCCACGGTGTTTTCGACGCTAGATGGATAGGTTGCGAAAGGGCAACTCAGAGGCAGCTAACACAAAGAGCAGGATTTGGGGATTTAAAATCCGCTTGCTTTTAAAATAACTGCAGATAAAAGCGGAGACTTCCCCTGCCTGGGTAGGTGTGGGACTCGATGTGCAAATCTGGATTGCACAGCGTCGGGCCCAAATCTAAATTTGCGCTGTGCACTTAGGTGTTAACCTCACTAAACCTTGTTCCCCACTTTTTTAACATCTAAAGCTTATTAAAAGAGAATACAATAGGATCCAGTGAGGATGGAGGTAGATTTTTGCAATAATACAGATTTCTTTCTTACATATAGTGAGGAGGATCAAGATCTTTTCGGCGCGGGAAGTAGCTTTACATTTTTCTCTTTGGAACGTATTTTGCTTGATTTGTGCAAGGCTCCGCGTCGTACGTTGAATAGCCTGATTTGAGCATCTTATTCAGACGCACGATTTCCTGTGCTGCAGGTCCAGTTCCTCAAAATAAGCAATGAATGGGGTGGGGGGGGTGAATAATTTGCCGAACAGAGCTTGCAACACAGCGTACTCTCATTTTCTCCGAAAAATTCTTAAAACACAGGTTCAATTCCGTTGAGGTTTCCTAACTACACCCAATGGAAAGGACAGGGTACCCACGGATTCCTGCCAATTAATGGAACGCAGTAATGACAAAAAATAGTGAATAAAATTGTTGGTTTTTATAAGACACGCCTAAACAAATCAGACTGTCTTTAAAAATCTTTTTCCCCCTCCCATTATCTCTGCAACTCTGCCTGATTCTACAGATGTACCGGTTTCCGCTCGGAGATGGCAAGGGTACCTAGAATCTGATGTGAAGTAGGAAGATGAGCCCCTCTCTTGCCCTGCTCTCCTAAATTTTCATCCTGTCAAGCAAGGCTCAAGCACGCCTCACATTCAGGTTCACGGATGATGCTTGCTTGTCCAATTACAGAGAAAAAGTTTTTTCAACGACATTCAAAACCTACAGTTCAAAATATTTCTAGATTAAATGCAATTTAAATCGAGATACCATTTTTCACCCTTAAGATTGATTAAGATATGTTGAGTTGGCCTACCTATGGGAAATGGGCTTTCATATTGTTGGTGGGAATAAAAATAGTAAACAGTAACAGTATCAACTTTAATTTTATATGCATACACTATTTCCCCAGCAAGTCCTCACCTGGACATTTATGTTACAGATAACTTCACATTGTGTAAGGATTCTAGTGAGAGCATTGTTTATAGTAACAAAAGACTGGGAACAGCTTGAAGGTGCCTGTGTAGGAAGTGGTTAAAATATAGCACTGTTGAGTGGTGCCTGAGTGGCTCAGTGGGTTAAAGCCTCTGCCTTCGGCTTGGGTGGTGATCCCAGGGTCCTGGGATCAAGACTTGCATCAGGTTCTCTGCTCAGCGGGGAGCCTGCTTGCTCCTCTCTCTGCCTACTTGTGATCTCTGTCTGTCAAATAAATAAATAAAATCTTAAAAAAAAAATTAGCACTGTTGAGAAGAATGAAGCACTGGGTATGAGCTGATGTGAGGCAATTTCCAAGTCCTATTACTAGATGAAAAAAGCAAAGTGAAAATCCACATGTAAAAGCAAGGAATGCATGCAAGGCACTCTGGTACACCCAGGATGCCACAGGCCCTCTGTCCAATTGGTTGCATCTATGGTAAATATTCTATTTATTTACACACACACACACACACACACACAGAGGCTACATTGTGTGTGTGTGTGTGTGTGTGTGTATTTGTTTGGCCTTAAGGTGTCTCTAAAAGACTACATAAGAAACTAATGTCAATCAGGCTTTGTAGAGAGAAACACAAAGCCTGAGAGTAGAGAGAACCTACCGCCAGTCTTTACCTTTCTCTACTAATTACTTTTTTATTATGTGCAAGTGTTGCTTTAAAAAATAATTAAAACTCAATTATGCAAACACTCTAAGTTCAATAACCAGTTAACATGTTTGTAGTATATTAGTCTCACATGCTTACAATGCTTATACAATATTGCAACTGGGTAAAAATCAATACACATTTTGATAAGACTGGAAAGACATGTAAAATTTAAATAGTCATGTTTAGAATTTGGTTATAAGATTTTGTTTCTATTTTCAAAATTTCTTCAAAGATGTTATGTTTGTTTTGTAATAGAAGCATTTTTTTAAGATCTTTAATATGTATTTATTCATTTGAGACAGAAAAAGAGCATAAGCAGGGTGAGAGGCAGAGGGAGAGAAGCAAATTCTCCGCTGAGCTGGGAGCAAATGTGGGGCTCCCTGGGGTATTCAATCCCAGGACCCAGAGATTATGGCCTGAGCCAAAGGGAGAGGCTTAACCATCTGAGCTACCCAGGACCCCTATAATACAAAAATTTATTGAGACAAAAAGAGAAACTTCAATGAATTAAGACAATGTCTTAATCATGCCATTTTAGGGGGGAAAATCTGGTTCAATTACTGGAACTATTTGACTAAATTTTGCAAATTCTACATATGAATTTATAACCAGATTACTTTATTGGAATAACTTTCCAATTAGCACTAATGGTGCCTCAGATGAAACCTCATTGACTCCAACACTGCCACTGCGTGAAGTTCAACCAGACAATCTGACTAACGGACTGGTTTCTACATGCAGATCTTGATGAAAGAGCAGGAATGGTAAGGATGGGTAAACAATTCTCACTTCCAACATAAGTCCACAGTCTTGCTGAAGAGATGAGAGAAGACCTAAGACTAAGAACTAACTTTTGCCACATCGAGTGTTGAGGTCACATCACTCTGCTGCTCAAAAGTCTCCTCATGGGGCGCCTGAGTGGCTCAGTGTGTTAAGCCTCTGCCTTCTGCTCAGGTCATGATCTCAGGGTCCTGGGATCAAACCCCGAGTTGGGCTCTCTGCTCAGCTGGAAGCCTGCTTCCTCCTCTCTCTCTCTGTCCGCTGTTCTGCTTACTTGTGATCTCTCTCTCTCTCTCTCTGTCAAATAAATAAATAAAATCTTAAAAAAAAGAAAAGCCTCCTTGCATGTCATTTGAAGTGAGCCCACATTCAAGGACCTCGCCCTTGGAACTCTTTCAGATTTCAGTCCCCCACCTACTTCTGGTAAGCTCAATTATATTGTCCCCGAGAATAAATGCACTTGTCTCCTAGGCTTAGTTGAAAGCTCTCTGCTCTCATTTCAATCTTCTCAAGCCTTTCAAGCCTTTTCTGATATAGGCTCCAACCCTTTGGGGGCCAATCTTAAATACAGACCTGCCCCTGTTGCCTGTACCCATCATGGCATTCTGCCATATGATGTCTTTTGTACGTTATTTAATTAGTCAGGGTTCCATATCTTTTCCCTTTATATAGATAACACACTCTGAAATAAGTTAATTCTCTTAATATCCTTACACAGTGTGGACTATTGCCCACCCAGAAAGGTACTGCTCTGTTTATTTTAGGCACTCAATAATAAGTACCTACCAAGTGAATGACTCACATCTGTGACACTGTAATAGATAAGTTTTGCAGTCAGTTTGTGTCTTTTAAGTAAAATTCATGGTTTCACAAATGTTCCCCGAACTGACACAGGTTACATTAAGACATGACATGAATGTTGCTGTGACTAATGCCAAAAGCAGGAATTGGGGAAATCTACAGAGAAAAAAGATACCTTAATTATTTCAATTAATGGAATAGCTCCTGACCTCAGATGCCCTCCAATAGTGTGCAATGATCTAGTCAAGCTGTTTATAGTGATAGCTTGTTGTGGAGACACACCCATCAAATGCTCTATCCTGGCAGATAGCCTCTGCAGGAAGCACTGGTTATTAAGTGTAAAACAATAGGTCACTGCTTAAGAAATGTAATACAGGGGCACCTGGGTGGCTCAGTGGGTTAAAGCCTCTGCCTTCGGCTCAGGTCATGATCCCAGGGTCCTGGGATTGAGCCCCGCACTGGGCTCTCTGCTCAGTGGGGAGCCTGCTTCTTCCTCTCTCTGCCTGCCTCTCTGCCAACTTGTGATCTCTGTCTGACAAATAAATAAATAATCTTTAAAAAAAAGTGTAATACATTTTCCTTTTGAGAAAATTCTATATAACCATCTAAACTCACATGATACAAGAATATTCATTGACATGGAAAAATGTTGACTATAATGCAAACTTCAAGGACAGGTTATAAATGAGCATACACACTAATATTCTGTTTAAACACATACACACATATATATACATAGTCATAGCAGAGAAAAGAGGTTCGATTGGAATAGGCTATATGTTAATGGTGGTTATCTCTAAGTGAAAATTTTGTTTGTGCTTTTCTGAGTTATTTAGATGTTTTGCATTAACTATCCATTTATTTTTCTAATAAGGGGAGATGTTAACTTTTTACACTACCACTGATTATGTCAATTTCTTTTTCATCTGCCCTTGTTCTAACTTGCCTGTCCCCTTCACCACCCATATATAAAACTAAGCAAGTTTCTTCTGTTAGGTTTATGGGCAATCTGCATAACTAGAAGATAGGTTCACACTGGAATGAACAAACTCCTTAACTGTTAACATCAAGATTAGGTAAGCTGTCAGTTTGAGAGGAAATCTGAGATCCCTGTTCATCTTTTTGGGTTCTGTGATTTGTGATACTCACCACAGTTCTTCCAGAAGCCTGACTCATGAGTTACTTATAGAGATAGGTAGGCATACAGCCTTTCAGATCAGTCTGACACAATCCCTATTCATGCTCACTTACCATTTCCATGTGCACATAAGAAGACATGGCCTCCATTCAGGTGTAGAAAACCCTGTTGTAAACACAGTAAAAAAATTATATATATATATGTATATATATACACACACATATACACACATACATATATACACTATATATATGTATATATATATATACACACACACAGACAGACATACGCATACACACCATGGGGCCACATGCCACTTTTCAGTTTTCCTAGTAAAGCAGGTTACCTAAATATGGTACATATTGGCTCCAAAATCCAAAGAATCTCATCAAACATTGTGCCTCATTCTTTTAAAAAAATAAATTTACTTATTAGAGAGAGAGAGGGAGAGCACAAGCTGGCATTGGGGCGGGGGATTGCAGAGAGGGAAAGGGGGAAAATGTTCCCCACTGAGCAAGGAGCCCAAAATAGAGAGGGGTTCCATCCCATGACCCTGAGATCATGACCTGAGCTAAAAGCAGACACTTAACCAACTGAACCACTCAGGTGCCCCATGCCTCATTCTTAGAGATAGGGAGCTCAAGATGAAGAACTTGACCTTCATTCTATTATTATCAAACTCCCCTCAGGAATTTCACTGGGATGGCAAGCCCCTATATTTCTCAGAATATATCTTATCCTCTGTCATGGGACCCCTGCCTCTTCCTGCTCTCCGGGTCCTGCCTGCACATCGTCATCACTGTAGGTATTAACATGATGTCATATAGATGTTGATGGCCAAGATTGGGAGTCAGCACACTGCAGTCCGTGAACCAAATCCAGCCTGCAATTTGCTGTTGTAAATAAAGTTCTGTTGGAACTCAACCACATTCATCCATTTACATATTGTCTATGACTGCTTTTGTATTACAACAGCAAAGTGCAACAGAAACCATATGGACCCAGGATATTCATATCCGACTCTCTACAGGAAAATTTTGGCAACCCCTGGTCAAGATCTTTACAGGTTACATGTTATGATCCATAATTGGAGAATTGGCATGACCTTAGACTTACGCTGCTTATCCTCTAGGTGATGGCGGACCTGTTTATCTGAACAGAGCAAATAACTTCACCAGATTGGTAGCTGCATACTGAATGCCAGATGTATTAATTTGCTTCAGTAAGAAGATCATCTCTGCGATATCAGCCAAGTTGAAATCACCACCTTGTTAACTTTACCACAGTTCACCATCATTCTCCATTCTAATGGGGAAAGTAATAGAAATGGTGGGGGGAAGAAAGGGAATATGACAGCAATCCCCAGTTCTGTCTTTCTGGTCTTTGATACTGGCATGAATTCCTGCAGTCCTACTTGAAGAGCAGCTGTGTTACATGTTTAGACTTCTGTTAAAGAAAGAGAACATCAATGGCATTTCTTGTTCTTTCCTACTACAGTAATTATTACTCCACAGGTAAGGAAGTCACTGTGGAGATTCTACAATTCAATAAGGTTACATATTCCCATAATGCTTTCAAGAACTGGATTGCTACCCACAGGATGAGCTTGGGCCCCTCTGTGCCTACCACGAGGTAAGCGGGATCAGAAGCTCATATATCATCTATTCCCAATAAGCCTTCCCTCTGGCAGGTAGGAATGGCATTCCACCAGGTTACAGATTCCATCAGAGCCAGTTTCTATTAGTCTTTAAAAAGTTTGGCTATTTCTCACTCTCCAGGGCACAGTTACTAGGGGAGTGGCTGCAGGGAAGGCCAGAAGGTAGGTTCATAGCCATATTTGGTAATACTGGAGCATCTTTCCTGAGGAACCCAGCTTCCTCTTCAATCAAGAAGCTCTATGGTGACAACTAACTCCTATCTGTAACCATGACTACTTAACATGGTGGCTTGATTCAGGTCTTTGCTTGCTAAACTTGGAGATGGGAAGGATGGGATATATCTTAGGGGCGTGTCCACTACATGCACTCCTTGGAGCCCCACAAGAAACCATAGCCAGAGTTATCTGTGAATTAGCCCATTCCCTAAGATCTGTTCATAATGTTTGGACTGCTGCCTATTACCATAACGACTCCTGCTTTGTTCTTGGCAGTGAATTACTACCACTTGAGATCCATCTAGGACTCCTCCCAGTCCCACAGAAATCAGAAAGTCCACTTTAGGGCAGCCGACTCTTGTCAGCAGCACTCAGAGCCACTGGAATGATTAGTAAATTGTCTTCAAGAGATTCTGAGCCCCACTGGAGACATATTCGATAGATCAAATTCAGCATTTCTGTGTCTTCTGTCCCTTTATGTCTGTTATGCCAAGGAACTCCCAACTCTTTGTCATCATCTAGCATGAGCCAGCATTTGGGAAACCTAAGTTTGGCTTAGGATCATGCCCATACTGATATATTTTATACAGAATGACTGCTGGGTAGATCCATATTGATCAAACTGGCCTGATCCAAATTCATGTTTTGCCCTCCTTGATCAAATATCCTCAGAATTCATTCCCACAAATGTTGTGCTATTTTATAGAACTTGCTAATTCCTATAACTCCTTTGATTATAGCTGCTGAATTCCTTCCACTCTGATTTCATGATCTACTCTTAGGGACCATGTGCAATTATCAGTGAAAATGGTTATCAGAAAACAGTGCAGGGTTGGACAATGGAAAAAATGCTAATGAGCCTGGAAAGTGTGTTGGGGGGGAGGAGTTCAGAAGGATTTCAGAATTGGAGACTCTCCAAGTCTCCTACATACTCCTAGATTTCTCTGTTTCAGCCATGGGATCCTAATTTTTTCTCACCTGCGCCATAACTTGAACATAAAATAAGCGGGAAAATGTAAGTGTGACAGCATTTTCAAAAGTCTGATTTGATTTTCAGGAATCTCATTCTAGAGCTGCAAGCAGGAAGCAATCATTTTATCATGGTCACATGAATATTTCGAGATTCATCCTATTCCTTAAAGACTTAAATATTTGAGCAAGCCCATCCCTTGCATGAGATTATCTAATGTCTTTTAAAATAGAGCCCTGACATTTCCCTCTCCCTGGGGTCTAGGGCAGCCATCTTTCCCCAGAGCTACATGGCTCTGGACACACAGTTGCAGACAACACAAGTGCTAACTTGGTTGATCTATTTCACTTCTGAGTATTATGGGCTGCTATTTTCTATCTTGAAATTTGAATGGAAATCTAACTGCCTTCTATCCAATTTGTAACTGAAAAGCAATCCCAATACCCCCTCATATCCTTCAGGATCTGCTGCTTGCAACACATCCTCCGAGACTGACAAAGTTAGAGTTCTTCTGTTGTAAGCAATAGAAACTAGCTCTGACCAACGTAAGCCCTAAGAAGGAATGTCTTGGAAGACTAACGGATGACTCCCAATGCTGAAGGATAGGCTGAACTACCAGAAACCAAACATCCAAATTCACAGTAGCAGCCACTTACAGACCTTCTTTCCAGATGCTGCCACCTGTCGATGTGACAATAATTTCATTCCCATCCACATGTGTCTCTATGCAGGATCCAGATTTTTGTAGTGGGAAAGGGGCCATTCTACGAAGAAGGTATGCTGATCAGCAATAAATAAATACCCACATAAATACTACTATAATCATCTTGCAAAATATGCTACAAGGATATGAAATATGTGTAAAGCACTTAGCAGACTTCTTGGAATGTACTAACCATCCTTATTATTTCTATCATTATCCACAAATCTGACTCCTTCCCTCCTCTCTGTGGGAATGACTGCAGGCTACTTTGGGGAACTGCCTTTCCCCATATGTATCTCTAAGTCAGTCTACTCAGTATTCATTGATCACTGCACGAACATTCGTGCTTTTTATTTTTGCTCATGATGAGCCCAGTTGGAATATTCTCCTTCATTCATTAAATTTCTCTAAATCCCGGGACGCCTGGGTGGCTCAGTTGGTTAGGCGGCTGCCTTCGGCTCAGGTCATGATCCCGGCGTCCTGGGATCGAGTCCCACATGGGGCTCCTTGCTCGGCAGGGAACCTGCTTCTCCCTCTGCCTCTGCCTGCCTCTCTGTCTGCCTGTGCTCTCTCTCTCTCTCTAACTAATAAATAAATAAAATCTTTAAAAAAAATTAAATTTCTGTAAATCGCACTTGCCCCACACTTTTCAGAAACCTTATCACATATATCTACTGCCTATATCACCCATTAGCTACTAAAGTATGTATGTTTTTTAATCTTTTGTTTATGTACTGTCATTCTAACTAGACTGCAAGTTGCATTAAGCCAGAGATCATTGTAACATGTTTTTGTATCCCCAAGCCTAAACCTTGCTTCTACATAGAGAAGTTGCTCAAAAAAGTTGGTTTTAAGAAAGTTTATTACTGTGAAAAGATTGCTAATTGATTTCCAAAACCAATCTCTCCTTCTCCCTTAGAAAAATAAATTGGTTAATGGACTTAGGGGGAAAACCAGGTGTTCCAACTTTGCATCTCAGTGCATCTAGTATGTTCTAGACTTTAAGATGTAAGTGGAAGGTTAGGGCTTTCTGATGCCTGGCAACTAGATGTAATGCCTGGAGCTCCAGCAGCCATCTTGGAAAGTGAAATGATCCTAAGAACGGAATCCAGGTGTGACAGAGCATAAAGATGGAAAGATACTGTGTCTTTGATGGTTTCTTAGAGGCACATACTAGTCCTGGGCTGCCTACTTCTGAATGGTCTTACACAAAAGAAAAATAAAATTTTATCTTGTTTAAGTCACCTTTGTTTTGAAAGGCATAGTCAGTGGGGGATGCTCTGTTACAGGTAGCTGAATACACTTTCTAAATGATACAGCTACTATTAGAAAATATAGACCAGTTTTTAAAAATTCTTATCACTTATTATTTAATACTAAGTAATTATACTTAATTAAAAGCTCTTATGATCACCTGACTTGTACAATAGGCTAAAGAACAACCCCTTAAAGATATTCAAGTCCTAATCCCTAGAATCTGTAAATATTATCTTACGTGGAAAAAGACTTGTGCTTGACATGTGATTAAATTAAAGATTCTGAGATGGAGAGATTATATTAGATTATCTGAGTGGATCCTAAATGTGATCACAAATGTCCTTATAAGACGGGGGCAGAATGAGCTTTGACACACAGAAGAAGAAATGGCGATGTGATGACACAGACAAAGATTGGAGTGATATGCCTACAAGCCAGTGAACGCAGGCAGCTACCAGAAGCTGGAGGAGGCAAGGACGGGCTCTCTCCTGGAGCCTCCATAGGAGCAAGGCTCAGGCAACACCTTGACTTCAGCTCAGTGATACTGACTTTGGGCTTGACTTCCAGAACTGTGAAAAAATATATTGTCATTTTAAGCCACTATATTTGTGGTCATTTGTTCCAGCAGCCATAAGAAATTCAAACAACTTGAATTACCTTTCTACTCCTCTTCTAAGAAGGAACTACACTTTCTTCTACACATTACCTGTTACCTTTTCAACTCCCATCTCCCAGCATCTCATGCCGGATACAACATAGATGCCCAAAATATATTTGATAAATGTGTAAGTTCATGCATTTTCCCTTTGCCTACGTAAGATGCAATATTCTACAAGCAATATATTCCACGAACAATATACACATAGTTAATTGTCAACTGCATGACATATAATAACCAGCATCCTGGAGGAATGCACAAAATAAATTTAAGGACAGACTTGTTTGGCAAGAATCAAGGATCCAAGAAGTTTATCACTGAAAAGATTAGGACATTGTGGGCAGATTGGAGCAGGGCAAGGACTTTGGGTTTCTTCCTTACAGGCAAGGGAGGGTCAGTGAAAATGGTGGATAGGAGAGTGACATGAATCTGACCTTTGAGGAAGATGGGGCTGCTTAGTTGGCAGCGGGGACAGCTGCTGATAGAAAGAAACTGTGGGGGGATACTGGGAGAGGGTATGAAGCAAGAAATGACTGAACCAGGGGGAAGCCAGTGGAAATCATGTTTGAGAGAATTTGCAAAATAAAAATCAGGAGGACATTGACTCGGGACAGTGAAGGCCGGTGGCCTATTCCTAGCTATAGTTATCTAGCTGTACTTCCTACCTCTATCATCTGAGAGAATTAATTAACACCTCCAGACAGTGTCTTCTCATCTGTATTCAGAAGATTAAAAAAAAAGATACTGTCTATGGATGAAAAAAATTTATATAAGAATTGCACCTTCCCTTTCCTTCCTCTCACTTCCCTTGCTTCCTGTATTTTTTTTTATTTTTTATTTTTATTTTTTTTTAGCTCAGATATCTCCTAAACCCTCCTGAAAGGATGCCATGACAAAACCACACTGGGAGAGGGCTCCAAAATACTGAGGAAGTCAAGATGTGCTAATGAAACTTCTAACAGATATACATAGTGTCACTCATTATAAACTGTGTTGTATCATTTTCAGTGTCACATTGACAGCCACATCAAATTAAGTAGTTTGCAAGAACAGCTTAAATATATGAATACTTCTCAAGAAAAGTTTGCCCTATGAGGCTGTCAAGAGAAGAAGGTGGTAAGGGACAATAAAAGGAGGAGAAGGAAGAGGAAAGAGGAAAGAAAAGGGAGGGAGAGAAACAAGAAAAGAGTGGTAATGTACTGAGCTCTGGCTATGGCAGAGGCTACGTATGTGTTATACCATTTAACCCTACCTTGGATGATTCTTACATCTTTTTTCCACCATCATAGTCCTAACAACAGAAACAATATGAAAACACTGAGACGAAACAGGAAGTAAAGTAAACAAATTATCCCAAATTCTTTCACTCAGAACTACCATTGTTTGTAGTAGGTGAACTTCACTCTATCTCTCTCTCTGTATGTAAAAGGTGGCTGGACTGGCTAGTCAGAAACATTTTTTTTTTTTACATGGAAACATGTGATACCTGAAGCAAGCTTGGTTTTTCTACCTTATAAATTATCTGATTTTTCTACCTGGAAATTTGCCCTACCCCATTTTATTTTTTTTTTAATTTTTTAAGTTTAATACAGTGTTATCAACTACAGTCACCTTGTTATATACATTGGATCCTCAGTCTTTATGTGTCTTATTGCTGAGAGTATCTTTTTTCCAACCTCTCCCTCTTTCCCTCATTTTCTTTTAAAGATTTTATTTATTTATTTGACAGAGAGAGTGAGCACAGGCAGAGAGAGTGGCAGGCAGAGGCAGAGGGAGAAGCAGGCTCCCTGCTGAGCAAGGAACCCGATATGGGACTCAATCCCAGGCGCTGGGATCATGACCTGAGCCGAAGGCAGCTGCTTACCCAACTGAGCCACCCAGGCATCCCTCTTTCCCTCATTTTTAAGACCTAAATACTATCACTGAATCAGGATAATTTTTAGCATCTATTTTTTCATTATTTCCTAGAATATTGTATGTCCTTTTTTATCATTGGCTTAGGTTCTTCCTTTATTTCTTAGGAATTTCCCTTCTTGGGGTGCCTGGGTGGCCCAGTCAGTTAAGCATCTGACTTGATTTTGGCTGGGGTCGTGATCTTGGGGTCATGGGATCAGGCCCCGCATCAGGCTTCACACTCAGTGTGGTCTGCTTGAGATTCTCTCCATCTCCCTCTGCCCCTCCCCTCTCACTCTCCCTCTAAATAAATGAATAAAATATTTTTAAAAAGAAAAGAAAAGAAGTTTCCCTTCTTGCATCTCCATCTCTGGGATTTCAGTGCTTGCTCCTACTTCCCATTCTGTCTTCAGCATGACTTGGGCAACAGGTGGCAGAAGCAAATGCAAGGGAAATCCAAAGTTCACAGTAAATAAACATCGGGCACACAAGAAAAAGCGTGATTAATGATGACAGTGGAAAGAACCAATGCAAAAAGACATACCTGGGAGACTTCAGGTACTTAAATTCTCAAACACAGACTATAAAATAACTCCGATTATCATGTTCAAAGAAATGGAAGACAGATTTTTAAATACCGGCAGGGAACAGAAGATTACTTTTTGAAGAAACGTGTTTTGTTGGCATTAATCATCTTTTATTGCAATTCAATGTCATCAAACAATTGCGTAAACAGTGTCAAATGCCAAAACCTGGAATGCTGAGCAAAGGTATAAGGTGTGTGTTGAGTGTGAAAGAATATGTTGAGAATTACCATGTTGAGACGAACTGTCACAAAGCGTATGATCAGGCCGACAACAACTTGAAGTTGAGAAAATTGATGCTCTCTTATGAGGCCTGTGGGTGTCTGAATTGGCCCAACATGAACAGGAGGGCAACTTTGAAACATGTACCAAAAGCTTGAAAACATACTCTTTGGCTAAAATCTCCCTTCTGGAAGTTTATTCTAAAGAACCAATTAAGAATGCATGGAAAGAGGGGCACCTGAGTGGCGCAGTTGGTTAAGCATCCAGCTCTGCTCAGGTCCTCATCTAGGGGTCATGAGATCGAGCCCCAAGTGGGGCTCTGCACTCAGTGCAGAGCCTGCTTAGGATTCTATCCCTCTGTCCCTCCCTGCCCACTCATGCTCTCTCTCTAAAAAATGAAGAAATAAGAATGCACAGAAAAATTTAATTATGATATTAGAAGCAATACAGATGTCCAAAATTAGGGCATTATTAAATAAGTTACGTTCATCCAAGGGAAAGAAGGAGACTGGACACTTAGAAACAGATAGGCTAAATGAAAGTCACTTTGCAATGTACCAAAGCCTAGTCCTGTTACTTCCCTGCTGAGACTGGTTTGCTTTTATTTAATTATTTTTAATTCCTTTTGAAAAACTGGTACAACTTTTATTTGATGCAACCTTAGGCTACTTACTTTATTTAACCTTTTGGGGCCTCAGTTTTCTTTTTTAAGAGAGAATAGTCAAATCTACACTGCAACGTTATTGTAAGAAATAAATACGATTAAATAGATAGTGTTTAATTATTGTTTGCTATGTATTGGACTCAATAAGGGGTAGCTACTTCTAATTCATTAAAAAAGAAATGTATAAAACAATAACACGGCATCACAAGAAGTTGGATATTTGAGGAGAAAAATAATTCCTCCACCTTAAGTCCACCATTTTATCTTTTTCGTTTCACTTTTAGGAATTTTTCACATTTGCAATTATGGTAGACATATACTTACCTTTTAGACATTATTTTTAAAACTTTTCAACTTGGAAGTAATAATAAAGTTGTATAATAAAATAGTATAATGAACACTCACATACTTTTCACCCAGATTATCTGTAATCCTTATGCTTCATTTGCTTGAATTTGCTCTCATTCCTGTGTGTATATAAGGGTGTATCCATGAGTGAAATACACACATGTACATACACACACATATAGATACATAAATACACAAATATGTTGCATTAGTCCACAAGGGCTGCCAGAACAAAGTACACAGTCTGGGGGACTGAAACAACAGAAAATTATTTTCTCACAACTCAGAAGGCCAGCAGTCTATATTCGAGGTGCCAGCAGGTATGGATTCTCCCGAGGCCTCCCTCCTTGGCGTAAAGACGGCCATCATTCCCCTGCATCTTCCCATAATCCTCCCACTGTACATGTGTGTGTTCTAATCTGCTTCTCTTAGAAGACCAGTCATGTTGGATTAGGGCCTACCCAGTGACCTCATTTTAACTGAATTACCTCTTTAAAGACCCTCCCTTCAATATAGTCATAGTCTGAGGTACTGGGAGTTAGGACTTCAACATATGAATTGTGGGGGAGACACAGTTCAGCCCATAACACACACACACACACACACACACACACACACAGATCTAAATCTATAGAAATATACATACGTAATATATATATGTATGTGACACATACATACATAATACATACATAATATAATACATAATAATATGTGTGGATATACACCATATGCTCATATCATGTACATATGTAGTTTCCTATTGATATGCATAGACACATATGTATCTATGTATATGTACACATTGATAAAAATAAATATTTTTTCTGAACCATTTGAGGTAAGTCACACACATACCACATACATCACCTTCTCCCTAAATATTTCTTTCTACTTTTAAATATGTCTATTTCCTACGAATGGGGATAGTCTCTCATACAACCACAGAGAGTTATCGACTTCTTATACTCACCCTGTTGAGTGATACTCATCTGATCCACCTTTCGTACTACGATTTTGCCAGTTGACCTGACGATATCCTTTATAACATTTCTTTTTGCTGAAGTACAGTGCAGTATCAAGTATTGCATTTATTTGCATGTCTCTCCATCTGCTTTTTATGTGTAAGATTGCCTTGTCTTTTATGACATTCATATTTTTGATAAATACACTTCAGGTTTTTTTTTTAATAAAATACTTTACCATTCTTGTTAGGCTGATCTTTCCTTACAATTAGATTGAATTACACTGAGGTTACACATTTGTGGTTGGTATACTGCTTGGGTCATGTTCTCTCAGGCTACAGCCCTATGTCCCTCAGATCTGAGGTTAACTTTTGTGTATGTGATGTCAATTTTGCTCATCAGGTCAAGGTGTTGCCTGACTTCTCCACTGCATAATTACTGTTTAGCAGGCAGTTACTCTTCCACCCTGCTGTTTTCACTTAGCAGTATAGAAGACTGAAAAGAGGGGCGCCTGGGTGGCTCAGTCGTTAAGCATGGTTAAGCATCTGCCTTTGGCTCAAGTCATGATCCCCAGGTCCTGGAATCGAGCCACATCTGGCTCCCTGCTCAGTGGGAAGCCTGCTTCTCCCACTCCCCCGCTTGTATTCCCTCTCTCACGGTGTCTTTCTCTGTCAAATAAGTAAAATTTAAAAATCTTTTAAAAAATCGGAAAGAGGGGCGCCTGGGTGGTTCAGTGGGTTAGAGCCTCTGCCTCGGGCTTAGGTCCTGATCCCGGGATCCTGGGATCGAGCCCCGCATCGGGCTCTCTGCTGGGCGGGGAGCCTGCTTCCCTTCCCCTTCTCTGCCTGCCTCTCTGCCTACTTGTGATCTCTGTCTGTCAAATAAATAAATAAAATCTTTAAAAAAAAAAAATCTTTTAAAAAATCGGAAAGAGGGGCGCCTGGGTGGCTCAGTGGGTTAGAGCCTCTGCCTCAGGCTCAGGTCCTGATCCCGGGATCCTGGGATCAAGGCCCGCATCAGGCTCTCTGCTCGGCAGGGAGCCTGCTTCCTCCTCTCTCTCTGCCTGCCTCTCTGCCTACCTGCGATCTCTGTCAAATAAATAAATAAAAAATCTTAAAAAAAAATCTAAAAGAATAAAAAAACATCGAAGATTGGCAGAGACTCTACTTTCCCTTCAACATCCATCCAAAATTCAACATCAACATTCAAAATTTTTAGCTGGTTATAATCATGTGACTTGAAACTGGTTATAATCACGTGACTAAGTCCTGTCCAGCAATGTGGGAACAGAAGTGACATGTGATTTCCAGGCATATGTTTTAGAGGGAAAGAACATTTCTGTTACACTTTTCTATTTCCCTCTTCCCATTGGCTGGGATTTAATCATGACAGCTAAGGCTAGATTAGTCATCTTGGACTGTGCAATGGAAGCCGCATGTGTAGAATGGCAGAGCAACAAGATAGAAGGAGCCTAGCATCCTGGGAATTTCATGGAGGAGAGCCACCATACCAGCTGACACTTCTACAAAGAGAGAGAAGTAAACTTCCACCACATTTGTGATATATTTTGGGGTTTTCTAACAGCTTCAGTACCTGTATTTTAACTAATATAGGTGTTTCCCCTCATTGCCACAGTTTTTATAATTGTTAATTGCTTCATAATATTCCATCATAATACATATATAATTATAATATTGTTTCATATTTCATCAAGTGATGTTAATAAATTAACAACTATTCTCCTATTAAGTACTTATTGCTTGTGTTTTTCCACTATTATATATAACTATATTCTACTATATTATATATAATCTAACATTATATATTATAGCATTATATTGTATGTTATATACACGTTATATACATTATATATGTGATAATATATATACATTATATATACATTTTATATATACATCATGTATATGTATATATAATGTACATAGATACATTATATATACATGCATATATAATATGTAATGTATATGTGCATATATACATATACATTATATACGTTATATGCATTATATACATATATACATTATATATATGCTTTAATTAGGAGTTTAGTGTATATAACTTTTTCATTTTTATGGACTATTTCCTTAAGACAAATTCCTAAATATGTGATTAGGCTAGAAATAGAAAAGAGATCATGGCTCTAGGTAGGTTCTATTCAAATGCTTTCCAAAAAGAAATTCTGTGGTTGGATTCTGATGTGCAGTGCTGAACAACTTACGCTTCTAGATAATTAACTGAATGTGATGCTAAGTGATATGCTTTAGCAATTAATATATAACTTTAAAAAATCATAATGTGAATTAAGGTTAATTATAATTGATATGTTAGAGGATGTTTATCTAAATATTTTTCAGTGTCAATAGTAGTGCCATCTTAATGAAATATGTAAAAATTTGTAAAATGTGGGCATATGTAGAACTACCATACAATCCAGCAATTCCACTTCTAGGTATTTATCAAAAAAAAAAAAA
>RCUC01125160.1:0-59216 GCA_003697995.1 Taxidea taxus jeffersonii | reverse complement strand
AAGTCTCTCCTTCCACTCATTAAAGAAAAAGAATCCCTGTGATTTGCTTTTATTTAGGTTCAAATTTGTATTCCTTGATGATATCCTTCGAATTTTGGCCCAAGATCATCGTAGGAAATAGGAAACCCTGAGCTTGGATAGATCCTCCACCAGTAAGAAGGAGAATGGGCCCAAGTAGATGGAGGCTGGCTTTAATCCCTTTGGGGAACAGGGAAATATTTGGCCTCAAAAGGGTCATGTGAGGGCTTGTTAAACACATTGCTGGTCCCACCCTCTGAGTTTCTGCATTCTCCAGATTCCCAGGGGATGGTCTTGCTTTTGTTTCAGGGACCAGAGACCCTTCTGCATCCTGCCAGAGAACCACTGGCATAGAATAACAAAGAGAAATTACTGATCAGATCAAACCATTTATTATTATTATTTTTTAACTTGTCCCAAAGAATGCAAACTTGGTCAGGCCTTGTCTTTGTAGTTAAGTCTGAGCATAGATGAAGTAGAGGATTTCTTTTTAAAACTTAACTGTTGATTCAGATTGAAATAAAAGTTGAATTCGTATTTGTCAAGGATCACCAATAGTTTAAAAATTAGGCCAGACGACTTTCCCTTTTAAAAAGTTTTGTAGGCTGCTGGTGAGATTTGTTTCAACATGTGGGCAAATGATCTTGGTTACCCACCACAATACTTTCACTGTGACATCGTGGCAAGAACGATCTGACAGGCAGAGGTGCAGGGACACTCCCACATACTCTTCCTGTCTCCTCAGAACATCACTCAGATTGACTGGCAAAGATGACAGTGCCCTGCACTCCAGAAATGATTCTTAATGTGTGTTTTTTGGCAGTTCTGTCAGCAGCGATTTTAGATCTTTCAAAGCCCTGGGTATCCACCAACCTGGCTGGAGAGTTGGCATGGATCTTAGTAGAAAATTACCGTGAGCCCAATTTGAACAGCACATGCCCCAAAATGCCTCTGGCAGGAAAGTTCTGGCTTTTGAGACCACCTGAAATCTCTAGCCCACTCCAGAAGCAGCTCAGGGGCCTTTCCCTCTTCAGTGTTTTAATGAGAGTGAGAAAGACTAAAGGCCCTCAGGGGGCCACAAACACTGGAAACAAATGCATCTCTGCTGTAAAAGTAGCCTCCCCCACTTTTTTGTGATTTTGAGACTACACAAATCAGGGTTAAAAGAGACAGAATCATGACTTTGAGGCAGGATTAAACTTCTGGGGGAAACATGAAGAGAGAAGCTGGCCAGAACCCATGCTTGAAAAGTTCTGTGTTGACCCTTCACCCTTGCCATGGCCATAAGTGCATGGTGTGTTCGTTCCTGGTGGTAGAAATGGCTTCTTTTATTTCTTTTTTAACTGAAATATCTCTCAGTGGCTGGTTTACATGAGCTTTTTCTAAGAAACATTTTTGGTGGGTATTCAAAGGGGGAACACATGACTAACAGGCTAGCTCAAGTTGTAGGGGTAGTGTCCTCAATAGAGTTTCTCTTCAGACATTAAGGATGGGGGACAAGAGACACAGCTCAGAGAGAGAGAGGATCAAGAAAGGTCCAGGAAGGGGCACCTGGGTGGCTCAGTGGGTTAAAGCCTCTGCCTTCGGCTCAGGTCATGATCTCAGGGTCCTGGGATGGAGCCCCACATCGGGCTCTCTGCTCAGCGGGGAGCCTGCTTCCCCCTCTCTCTCTGCCTGCCTCTCTGCCTCTTGTGATCTCTGTCTGTCAAATAAAAAAAAAAATTAAAAAAAAAAAAGAAACATCCAGGAAAACAAACAACCCAGTGAACAAAAAAGAAAGATGACACCCAGAGTCAGAGGAAATCGGTGCCTTTGGCACAGCTATGAGAGTGTGCACCCTTCTTGAAAGCAATATGGCAACATATTTCAGAAGCTTTAAAAGGTGTATATACTTTGGTCCTTAAATTCTACTTCTGCGATTTGCCCTTAAGAAAGAGTGTTGTGAACAGAGCATAGGAGCCAGAATGTTCACTGGAGAATGTTTATATTAGTGAAAAATGGGAAATGGACTGAGGATCCAGTCAATGCATATAACCTAAATTATGTGGATCTATTCTTTAGAATAGTGTGTTGTCACTAAAACTTATTTGTGAAAGAACATTTAATGATGTGTGCTCTACAGTTGGGGGTAAAAAGTTTGGTACAACAGGGTGCTGGTAATGTTTCTTCACCTCAGTGTTACTTATTTGGGTGTGTTGAGTATGTGAAAATTCATTGAGCAGCATCTTTATGATATGTGCCTTTTATTCTTTAATAGAAAAGTTTAAAAAAGTTTCATAAGAAGGATGTTTATTTATACCACATTATGGTATAAATTATATTAATATGTTTCATATTTTGTATATGTGTGTGTACATGTGTATATACATATATGTATACACACACACATAATTGAAAAAGACTAAAACAGACTCCAAAATGTCCGCAGCTTATCCTTAGGTGGTGTTACCGTGAATCAATATCTTGAATACATTATTTTTAAAAATTTTTTAAAGATTTTTTTTATTTGAGAAAGAGAGACTGTAAGCAAGCATGAGCAAGGGGAAAGGCAGAGAATAGGCAGAAGCAGACTCCCCACTGAGTAGGGAGCCAGACTAGGGGCTCCGATTTTAGGACCCTGGGATCATGACTTGAGTTGAAGGCAGACCCAACAGACTGAAACAACCTTGAATATATGATTTTTAAAAGCCTTCCAAACTTTAATAAATGATAGTTTAAAAGATGGTCAGAGACATGGGATGCTCCACACCAAATACACATATGAAAAAATTCTTTCTCCAGGACTCACCAGCTCTCTGGGGGTAGGGTACGAGTCATTCCCTCTATAGGACTGCCAGCTGGCACATCAGGTACCCTGGCCCCCACCACAGTGAATCGGGGGACAAGAGCAAGGTATACAGTCTCTCAGCTAGGTCTGGGAGTCAGATACCTGCATCCTGAAGCCCACTGCTCTGTCCTTCTGGATGTGGCTTTTGTGGAGGTGCAAAACAAGCAATGAGAAGTGTCCTCATCAGTGTCTGAGGTCTCTCAGACTCCAGCTGGGGTCCATTATTGCAAACCCAAAGACACAGATGAGCTGGAAGCCAAAGCAGGATGGAATCATTCCAGGTGAGGAGAGAGCTTCTTTCTAGGTGAGGCTAGATTGTCTTCTCACTCGGGTAGCTTACATAAGAGGCTCATGGCAGTACATGGACCTGTGTATTTGATATCTTTCTGGGTTTCTTTGGAGGTGAGAAGAGCAATAGATTGGCACCTGATGGCTTTTCAAAGGGCAAAATTCTCTACTTGATTCAAAAAAGGGAGGTTAGAGGCAGGGTGGTAATGTAATAGATAAAACAGAAGCCTTAACAACTGGAATTTATGGATACATTTAGGCCCCAGGCACTATCCAAGCACTTTATGTACATTATCCTGTTTAAACCTTACAATAGCTCTAAGCAGTAAATACTATCGTGATTCCTGTTTTAAAGATGAAATAACCAAGATTTGAAGACACCAAATAAGTAATGTAGGATTCCTGCCCATCCAGCTGACTGCAGAGTCCATGCTTCCAGGCACCACATAGTAGGACTGCTAAAGTTAGAGATGAGGGATGAAGTGTCCTAAAGCGAAAATCTATGAGCTCAGGTGGATGAGCTCTTCAGGGTGCCATGAAGGTGGAGCAAGAAAGGGTGAACTTATAAGAAAAGAGGAGAGGTAAGGAGTTAAAGTCCTTGCTCTGTGAGGGAGATTCTTATTCTTGAGGTGGAAACAACCACACAACTGTTTTGCTAGGATATGTAATGGAAAGCATATTGACTTAGACTCAAACCATGGCCCCATGTTTGGATAAGTTAACTTAATCTCTTCAATCTTAGTTTTCCCCATCTATAAAATGGGCTTAATTAAAGCTATCCTGCAAATATGTTATAAGGATTGGATTTGATGTGGGCAGAGTTGAGCATGGTAACGGGGACATCATAGGTGCCAAATGAACAGATGTTATTACTGTCAGTCATATTTCACTATGCCTGGAGTCAGTGCACAGATAGATAGGATCTTCAGGCTCAACTAGCTAATGAGTGGTGACTGAATAGAGAGGTAGGGAAATAAAAGTGAAACATTGCATTTTCATTTTGTACTGACATTGCTTTCATGTGACTTTAAGTCCTTACTAATTAACATTAAATTATAAATAATACTCCATATTCCTGGAAATTGATGGAACTGTAACAAAAAATAATGCAGAAGGAAGAACAGTGTCCTCACCTCACAAAACATAGGCAACTTTTTGGCAAAATCCACCACTCTGGTAATTGCTGGTGTGATGATTTTTGTAAAATGGCTGAAGGCTTCCAAGTCAACCTTTCCACCTTCTGGGGCATTTACTATTGGTGCTTGTCCAATATCTTCTGGCTAAGGAGGCGAAACAAGAAAGATTTAAATGAAGAACATGAAGGGGTCTTCATCATCGTTCTCACGTGGCAGAAAAATCCCTTCTGAATTGACATGTTATACAATTTCCAGTTTTCACTTTGCTCATTATTAAACTATGTCGTTTTCTGTAGTTCTGTTTTCCAAGAAAAGTTACTGTCTTGGCCATTGTTTTAAGAGCCCCTGGTGATAATGTTCACAGAATTGCTGCTGCAGAATTAAAGTGAGAGAAAGAGGGAGGCAGAGGGAAACAACAGGAACTTGGGTCCTGCTTCTAAATGCATGAAGGATGCCCAGTGAGATATGTGCTAGGGGCTCTGGGGTAGCATTTTCAGAGCCCTGCACATTCTGGCATTTGTGGGCCATGATGGAGGAGTGTGATGGGGATGACCTGGTGATAAAGGAGCAGAAGACAAGCTGAAGACAAAACACCAGCTGACACCCCCCTAACCACCTCCACCTCCCCAGCTCCTGGGTGGGATATGTGTGACATTCCTCCAGAAAACTGTCTTTTTTTTTTTTTGTCTTTATTTATTTATTTTATTATGTTCAATTAGCCAACATATAATAATCATTTTGATGTAGTGTCTAACAGTCTTAATGTTAATGCTTTGCTAAAGGGAAAAACAACTTGAGCTGGACAATAGCAAGGCTTCCAGTATCCTGAGAGTCTTTGCCAATGAAAGAGTCTTTGCATATAAAAGAGTCTTAGCATATAAAAATCCCTTTGGACACCTCTGTTTTTCCTTATCTCTCCCAACTCCCAAGTATATAATCAGCCATTCCTCAGGACTCCAGTGTAGTAGCTATTTCTGCCCATGGGTCCTGTCCCCGAGCTTTAATAAAATTACCTTTTTGCACCAAAGACTTCAGCTCTGGACCTCACCAACATTCCCAAACTCCATCATTGGCAAGGAGCACCCTGTGGATTCATTCTTGCTTTTGACCCAGGAGCTGGGTCTCGAAGTTCGCATCTGCCCTATAGACGCTAGTTGGAGGAGGTCTCGTGGGGCTGAGGGGCACCTCTAGGTCGCTTGGAGGAACTGAGCTGTGTAAACTTGGCAAGCTTTCAGGCAGACAGTATTACTAGTATTTAGTGTCCCTGGGGGCACTTCTCTGCCCTTGATTTGCCTGAGAACAAAAGCCATAGCCTTGCTACTCAAAGGGTGGTGTAGCAGCTTGGGTATCATCTAGGGACTTGTTAGAAAGGCAGAATCTCAGCTTCCCCCCAACCCCCCATCCTAATAGTGCAGAACCAGTATTTTAGCAAGTTCCCGGGTGCTTGTACTCAGTCACGTTAGCCTCCCCAGTGTCCTTTGGTACTCTCCAGCTCCTTAGCTGAGGGCTCCAAGACCATCATGGTCTCTCACCATCTGCTATTGCCACCTGTGTTACCTGCCAGGAACAGTTTCCTCTGTTGCCCGTTCTTGTTGTTGTCATAATTATGACCACCATTTATCTGTGGCCTGCAGGTGAGCCACCTCTTTGAGCAAGCGCATTATTTCAAGTGGTTCTCACACAATCCTGATTGGCAGGTGAGCAAACAAAGGGCTCAAGGAGGTTAAGAACAATCCCCTGAGGCCAGGACTGGATCTTGGTCATCCAGCCTCTACCCAGCAATCTGCCGGGAACTCCACATCTACCCCCTACTTCCAGGCTTTTACAACTGATACAGTTTGTTTTTGTTTTTTTGAAGATTTATGTTTTTGAGAGAGCAAGCACTCCTGTGCAGCCCTGACATGGGACTTGATCCCATGACTCTGGGATCGTGACATGAACCAAAATCAAGAGTCAGATGTTCAACTGACTGAGCCACAAAGGTGCCCCACAACCTGCACACTTTTCATACTAGGGGGCAAAATTCTACTCCTTCTACTATTTCCTTTACCATCCTTTCCCACTACCTTGCTAGAAATTGTGAAGGTGATAGAAGGGGTCAGAGACTCAGGCCTGTCCCATGGCCTAGAGCCACAGTGAACCGGAACCAGGCACCCAGGGTTGGGAGAGGTGGGAAGGTGGGCAGAGATGGGCAATAGGATCTGGCATTGAGAACTAGTCAAGCAAAGCTGAATCCCTCACTCACAGAGTCATGAGGGCACTGCTGGTGACAAGACTATAGCCTACCTACAGCCATGGTCCCCAAACTTGCCTGCGTCAGAATCACTTGATAGGTTCCCATGTCCAGAGTTTTGGATGCTGTAGGTCGAGGATAGAGCCCGAGAATCTGCATGTCTAAGAACTTCCCAGGGCATGCTGATGCTTCTGGTCTGGGACTACACTTTGAGAACCACTGGGCTGGCAATAGCACATCCAGCTCAGAGTAATCCAGTTACCATTTTCTTTCCACACCTCTCCAATTATTGCTCACGTCTAATTCTTAGCACAAAGGAAAGCAAAGGATGACTCTTTTACTGACTTGTTACTAGGGCACCAGGGTCAACAGGAGCAGTCCAGGCCCTCTCCAAAGGGGTGGTAGGATCTGTGGTTGCAGCCTAGGGGAGGATTTAAAATACATTACATAACAAACTGGCAGCATTGACCTTTTTTTGGTTATCCAGTAGGTTCTTCTGTTTATTTTACTTTATTTTATTTTTTATTGTTTGCTTTGCCAGCAGCAAGTGAATGGGAAAGGAACCCAGTCTGTCATGTTATCATAGTCAGTGATGATGTTTTGGGGCAACAGTTGGTGTGGAAAGCCCATGGGAGGCAACTGCTTTGCTGGCTTTCTGGATGCAGACAGAATTGATGGAATAATCACACATACAGCTTCCTTTTCTCTCTCTCTGCCTGTCTTTCTGACATAGACTGAGCGAAGGGAAAAGGCACATCGAGTCCCCCTCTGGGCACTGCTGCTCCTGGCATTTGTCACCTCCTTGCTGGTCTTTATAATTCCTCCCACCCCAGAAATGAGTCTCATTTCACCTGCCTTGCTTATTTTACAACTCTGTTATGAAGATTGACTGATAAAAGGAACATGGTCATACCTTAAAAAAGGGAGTTTTATATACACACGCACACACACACGTAAGGTGAGTTTTTTTAAGAAATAAAAATAAAATAATAATATTTTTATAGTTTGGCCTGGTTGAGTCTAAATGTCTTGTCATTGAACACGGATAGATCTAATCTGATTGTTTTTAATGATATTCAGTGTCCTTTGAAGTGTCGGTAAGTTAATACCGATTTTAAAAAATTTCCATTTAATCTCTGGGTTCATGGGGCATATAAATCACACTTGTGATACCGCTAAAGGTTTGAAAAAAGGAGGGGAGTTATATAAGGAAATATGGCAATTTTAATTAAACTTCCAAATGTAACCACCTCACAAGCTTTTCTGTTGAAAAATAAATACCAGGGTAGGGGAAAAAAATGTACTTTTAAGCCTTTGGGTATTTAATGGAAAATACAATTGCTAGAAGTAAAATCATATACAAAGTAAAAGCTTTTTATTATGTCAAGCTTTATTCCCATAATGGATCTTGGATACCAGAAGAAAACATAGATAGATAGATAAATAGTCTATGAATTGACCTGAGTCAACACATGAGGTATGAGAAATTAAGATTGAGCACTGTAACCCTGTCTGTGACCTCCCTAAAGATTTTTTACATTGTTTGCTACAATATTTGGAAGATGTTAGAAATAAAGAAGAGTACAAATAGTTGACATCAATTGACTCTATTAGACATGTTAATATGGCTAATAGGCTTGTAATCCATGACATGAGATATATTTGCTCACACACACACACACGAGCATGAACTGAGATCAAGCTTAGGTACTGATGATAAGTCACCAGGGTAGACTGTGGGCAAAGCCTGGTTTTTATCTCTGTGGCTCAAACTGTCTTAGCTTTCTCACTGCGGGGCTTCCAGTTCTCATTCTGACTTTCCTCCTGCTTCTCTGCTCTACTGGACCTCTTGAGCCAGCTCATCCTACCTATTCATGTCTCCTGCTCCACTTGCTTTGCACTTTTGCAGACTGGAGTTGCCTTTCCTCCTGATTTTTGCTTTCTCTCAAGTCCCCGCTTCCATCTTATCTTTGCCAATTCCAAATCCTATCCCACTCAAATTCTGTTTTCTCTTTGAAATCTTCCCAGATGACCTGTGTGAAATGAGGCCTATCTCACAGGAACACAGATGGTGGGCCATGTGCATCACTCATGGCATTCAGGCATTTATTGCTATCGCTTTTTATTGCGTTATGTAGGTATGCAATAAGATATAAACTTCTCAGGTGTGAGGCATAAGCTTTAAGGTTGTCTACTGTGTGGATAACATTGAGCTAAAAGGTGGAGGACAGAATGCTTGTTGGCTGGTTGAGTGAATACATGTATGTTTATACATGTTGAACCAGTATTAATTCAGCAACTACTAGGGAGGCCAGGCCTGGTTCTAGATGCTGAGGTTACATCAATGAACAATGTACCCTCAAGGAACTTTAACTATATTGAGGGAAGACAGACAATAAAAAGAATATTCTCACAGATGAATTTCTATTTGTGATTAGACTGGAGGTGATATGATAGTATGGGGGTCAGAAGGGAGGTGGGCAGCCTAGGACTCTTTGAGAAGTGATGTGTAAGCTTTAACTGGAAGAATGTCAAGAAGGTAGCACTCCACAGAGCCAGAGGAAGAAAATTTAAGGCAAAGGGAAAAGCCAGTGCCAAGTCCCAAGGCCAGAAAGGAGGCCCATGTAGTTGGAGTCCAGAGATGGCATGAGATGAGGCACAGGGGCAGGCGAGGGTCCCACGATGATGGCCTCTGGGGAAGAGATGGGCTTATGCAGTGTGGCTCCACCAAGGGGCTTCAATTAAGAGGGCAGCAGGATGAGAATTTGGGTTGTTATGTGGAGTAGGGATGTGGGAAGCCAGAGGAAGAAATGGGCCTGTGGCACTGGCTGTTTGGGCAGAACATAAAGTGGTCTGGACTTTGGGGTGACAGTAGACATGGAGAGAAGTGGAAGAACTCAAACTTCTCTTGGGAGCTGGACATAGAGCTTTCTGACTGACTGGATGTGGGGTGCAGGACAATAAGGAATCCAGGATGTCTCCTTGGGGCAGTGGTGGGGATGGGGGCATGAAGGGAGAGATTCAGGGGTGTGCGGAGGGGTGGGCTTCTACTAGCTTACTTGTGTCACTAGCTGCTGATACACAAAGGAAGACTAGGTGCCTTTCTGCTTTGACTGTTCATCAGTATTATTCAAGGTGAGTAGCAGATGCTGCCCATTGACCTCTTTGCTGTGGCTGGCTCAGAGCTGAGGGCTATGTGGCTTGAACTTATAGCTAGCTCTCTAGCACAAGCAGAGTGGGATGAGGCCAGTTGGGACTCGTCCCTTCCTTTGCGAGATCACAGGATATCTTCTTGCACCTTCGTAAGGGGGGTGGGCAGGAAGGCCCAGACCAATGGTGATTAAAGGTCCGTGGGCTTTGGGATATTACTACAGGCTCTCCCTTTTCCCAGGATAAGCAAGGTTGGACGTGAGGGTGGGAATTGTAGGGATAATGCATATAGAAACAACTTACATGGTTGTTAATGATGTGCTGGGCACTTATATCTACAACTTTTATACCTTGTGGTGTAAAGTCACCTGAGCCTTAGAGAGGTGAAGGAATTTGCTCAAAGTCATGTAACCAAAAAGCAATATACATACATACATACATATGTGTGTGTATGTGTATATATATATATGTACATATATATATAGTTCAATGCTTGTCTGTGTTGCTTTATATATACATATAATAATATGTATTTTATATGTACATATATATAGAAGTGTACTGAGAAGGGAACAAGGGCCATCTGAGCCAAACAAGGGAAGCAGTGTCTCTGCCATGGGTAATTCACTTCTACACTTCCCAGGGGTGGGAAGACACTCAGTTTGGAGTAAATCCCACAGCAGCAACAATATTGTCTGTTGACATGGTGTTATTATTCTGATCCCTTCCTTCACATGTGAAGGTACAGCTTTAGGTGGATTTTCCATCCAAGTGTAAAATGTGACCATCAGAACAAGGGCCAAAGAAGGGCATATATGCACTTCTTTATATATACATATAATAATATGTATTTTATATGTATATATAAAGCAACACAGACAAGCATTGAACTCAGGCTGTCTGATTGAATCTCCATGCACATGACTATGACCCTGCCTTCTTCTGATGCAGTTATAATTATAATTTTGGGAGTTAGACACCTTCCTGACTTGGTTGCTCTTGCCTTATGACCTGTCCAACGCAGACCACATGTGGCCAAAACACCCATCCTGGCTGGTCCTTCTGCTTATGCCCATTTCCTGAGGCTTTCCCAGTGGATCATGTGTGAAATCAGTCAGTAGCTCTGTTGGGGGAAAGTTGGGCAGACCGGCCCTTGTTCTGATAGTCACATTTTACACTTGGATGGAAAATCCACCTAAAGCTGTACCTTCACATGTGAAGGAAGGGATCAGAATAATAACACCATGTCAACAGACAATATTGTTGCTGCTGTGGGCTTTACTCCAAACTGAGTGTCTTCCCACCCCTGGGAAGTGTAGAAGTGAATTACCCATGGCAGAGACACTGCTTCCCTTGTTTGGCTCAGATGGCCCTTGTTCCCTTCTCAGTGCACTTCTTTGTTTCATCATCACTGTCACCACACCCAAAGGGTGGTTACATTGGGCACTTCTGTACCATCAGAGATTTGGGTGGATTGGAGAAAACTAGAAAATTATGACTTAAATGCTTTTGGAAGTAATTTTAGAGTGGCTTTGGAATTATGAAAATCTACATGGCTTTTTACAAAGTCTATTTGCCAATGACTCTCATTTCTACAGACACAAATATAGACTTGAAACCCAGGTCAAAACAGCAGTCTCTATTTCTGACTTGAGTCCTGGTATTAGGGTGAAAAGTGATGAAGAATATTCTTTTGGGGGACTAAGTGATTTTCCTCTTCCAGATAAACAGATACTTGCAGTTTTTAGGACAACATATAATTTTTAGTTCCTTCCGGTATAATACTATACTATTATTAACATAATAGGTCTCTTCAAATTCTTTTTTCAGAAGAAGATGGGCCATCATCACATACAAATAAATGAAATAATATTCATAGCAGTGTTATATGTAGAATAGAGGCAGCTGCACGGGAGACACAAATCCTAATGTGTAGAAGCCTATTCAGACACGGATATCACTTAGCAAAGCTGCCTTTGATGAAGGATTCTTAATGTCCTTGCAAGAATAATTCACTGCTCAGTGAAATTTTTATCCTGAGCATACATACTCAATCGGAGTCACTCTTCTGCAAGGGGCATGTGTAAATATGTAGACTAGGCTGAGACACAGGGCTTAGCTGTACTGTCTCTGTGGATGGGCCAGTGGAACTGTATGTTCTGTTTCATGATATCTATTGCGTTCTGTCCTGGTTATCTACGCTGTGTAACAAACTTTGGCTTAAAACAACAGATTTTTACTGTTGCGTAGTTGATGGGCTCAGCTGGGTGTTCTCATTTAGGGTTCCTCATACAGTTGTTCTTAAATGGAAACAGAGGCTGGTGTCATCTGAGCTTCTTTACCTACATTTCTGGTATCTTGTCTGGCACAGACTCAGTCTTAAAAGTCACTCTGCTAAAATCTGTTGCTTAGAGGAATCACAAATCCAGCCCCTGTTCAATGAGAGATAGGAATAGACTTCACCTCTCTATGGGAGAGAATGAGCTGTACATACAGGGAAGAGAGGCTGTAATGGCAGCCATCTTTGACAAGAGCTACCACAGGTCTCAACCACACATAGGATCAACACTGCAGTGACAGTACCGAATGGAACATGGCCCTTCTGTTGAGGAGATGCTGGGGTGATCCCAGTCATAGAAGGGGATAGGCTGATAGAAATGAAGCTCATTGTGGAGACAGATGGGACCATAGAGGTATTCAGATACTCCCGCCCCCAGCACCCCTCTAAGAAAAAATGGCCTGGAGAAGCAGCTTTTTTGTATTTGGACCAAGAGGGGTGACAATTTCTTGAATGGATCAAAGATCTACAAAATATACCCTTCATGTCGGCTCCACCCTGGGAGGGAGACAGGTGGGTGAAACAGTTGCTCTGTGAATGTCTGCTTCCCAAAGAGAACTCTTGTTCCTGGATAAACTCATGACCCTGACAAAAAACGAATGGCAAATCATCCTGTGCCATACTTTCTTTGGTTCTTTCTGTAGATGATCAGACTGATGAAAAGCATTAGAAGCCTTTGAGCTAAAGGTGCAGACCTTCTTTTTAACCATTAGCCAATCGTGTCTTCTTTGCTAAAGAGACCACAAGGGATAAAGAGATATGACTGTATTTTACTGTATAGAGTTTATTTCTTAGCTTTCAGACACAGCTCATGTCACCTCCTCAGAGAGAACTTTCTGACCACCCTGCTCAGAGAAGGGAAGTCTCTCTCTGCTTCCAATTTCCATAACTCTACCCCATCACGATGTTTGTTTTCCTCACTGGACATACCACCACCTGTATTCATCTTGTTTGTTTAATCTTTACTGTTTTTCTCCCTCCACCAGAATAGAGCTGACTTATTCACTTCCTGGCACAGAGTAGTTGCTCAGTAAATGTCTTTTTTTTTCCTTTAAAATAAAAGAACAGATCTTTAGAGTCTAGAAAGAAGCACCCTCGTGACCACTGAAATGAGTTTAGTTAGACTAGTATTCATTCTCTTTCTGGAGTAGAGAAAACTGAAGTGTAAAACTTCCTAGAAGTCCAGATGTGCCCCAAATCTTCCACTTTATTTGAAATTCAGCTCTGGCACTACTCTGAAATCAAGGCCTGGAACTGGTTTCCACCATGTCCATTTATGGCTGATACATTTGGGGAAAGGCTAGATTTAGGCTTTGGGTAGGCAGGACCCTATCTTGTTATGCCCCAAATATGTTGGATTAGAATTGATCTATCTATCCAGAATTCATGTTTTCTAATTCCTGGCAGATATACTGGAGTAGGCCTAAGGATTCAAGATCAAGAAACTAAAAGGCTGCCCCCTCCAAAGGCTTGTGTCTTTCAAAGGTTCTTTGGGTTTGTGTAGGTAGCCAAGTTGCATAGTGTGGTGATCAAGTGCATGGATCCTGGAGCTAGGGTGTATCCATCACCACTGCTTACAGCTATGGAGCTCTGTAAGCTTCCTTAACCTTTCTGTCTCAGTTCTCTGCTCGGTAAAAATGAAGATTTTACCCACTCCTACCTGTACATTTGGTATAGGTTAATATGGAAAGCACTCAGAATAGAACCTGGCACTTGATAAGAGCTATCTAAGTGTTTGCTAATGTTCATAGATGCCATGAACAGAAGATGTTAGAACCTGCTCTGGATAGCAGTGAAAGTAACTGATAGCAGGCGGATTATGGGCCAGCTTTTTCTTTCCAAAAATTTTCTTTAAGGTTGTAGTTTTACTGTTTTCATGAAAAATTTATCTCCTTATAATGTTGATGGAAACTATATCCTTACAGTGGTGAAAAAACTATCTTTATAAGGACAATTATACACGGTACCTTTTCATTTAGATGGGAAGGAATGCTAATGTAACCTGGAGAGACAAATGGACCCACAGAATATCTGCTGCTGGGGCTCATAAAGGTATCAGTGAGGTGCTCATAAAGATTCCACATCATAAACTAAGGGCAAGGTCAGTCTTTGAGATGGTCAAACACCAGCTGGTGGTGGCAGGGTAGGGTAGTCCATCTCATGAGGTGGGTGAACAGCCTGGACTCTAGGCCTGGTTGCCACTTGCTAGTAGTGTGAAGCTGGGTGAACCAAATAAGGCCTTTGGTTTGGTCTGCATATCTGTGAGACAGGGATAATAATTCTAGCCTAACACAAAGCATGGTGAAATCCAAAGGAGAAATGAATAGGAATGACTTTCACAGTGATTAGTTTTTATAAAAACATCAAACATCCATCTTCCAAGAACCAAGGACTTCCAAGTCCTATTTTCTCTATATGTCTATATATCCCAGCCCAAGCCCCCTCCCTACTCCCCAATTTCCCTTGTCTCCCTGGACTTGAGTTCCTTTATTTTAAGCTAAATATTTTGACTTCTATTGACATAAAATTACAGTTGAGATATGGGACACTTCATCCTAAGGGTTATTTTAAAGGGGATATCTTGGCATGAGTTTAGGGGACTAACTATATAAATGGGCATCTGGGAGAAGAAATGGGTATAAAAGATGAAAGCTGGCAGGTAAAGGTTATAATTAGTTGATTTAAGGCTGGCCTTATAAACAGCAAAAGCAAACGGATTATGTGGCCTAAGAAACTGCTTTAGAATTTAGTGACTCACAAGCAACAGATGGGAGGAGTGACCTTTGTTCTCAGACAGCCCTGGATTCAAATCCTGACTCTTCAAGTCACTTGACTTCTTGGGAATACTATCAGTAAAATGGGGGCAGTTGCACCAGCATCCCAGGGTGATGAGGACTGAGCGAGCTGAAGGAGAAAATGTGGAGCATGAAGCTGATATCTAGCTGTGCCGGGGAGCCTCACCAGGAATTTCCGTTTCTGCTTCCAGTGGCTGCCTTGGGCGTTGGTGGCCACATGGGCTTCAGTGACAGTTTTGATGAGCTCCCACTCTTCATCTGTGGGCTCTGGCTTGTGCCCGATGGATTTCTGCAGCTCTTCCCGCCGTCTTTTCTCCCGGTTCTCCTCAATCAGTTTCCTCTTCGCCAGCCTCTTGCTGTCATCCAGTACCACTAGGAGGGGAAGAAAGATGAGACGAAATACAGGGACATGCACAGACACTTGGCAGACTGCACTTGTGTCGTGGACCACCCATGCACAGTTGGCTGAACAGGTCCTACAGGGTGGGTCACATTGGGATATTTTCTCCCCTTGGGAGCAAACTGCCATTGACTAGCTGTGGTCCGACTTGAGACCTAATACCAACTCCCAATGCCTGGCCAGCTTCTCAAAACAAAGCTCTGGGGGAAGTTGGGCAGTGAGCATTCCAACTCCACAGAAGGTGGCCCTAAAGAAGAAGGAAGCAGAGGGAAGTAAAATCTGTCCTATCCATGGGTTCCCAGATGAGTCAGTATTCAGTCAATATGAGTCTATAGCTAATTATCTAGATTCACTCTCAGGGTCTCTGTTCCTCTTCTCCTGCTCTTAAATGGCTTAGTAAAAAGAACTTCAGATTAAACAAAAGTTCTGGAACAGTAAACAGGAGGCCACTGATCTCTTCCTCAGATGAAAAGGACCCTAACTCTTTATTAGCTCCCTCAAGAGCTCATTGGAATAAAGCTCAGCCTATCTCAGACTGCCCAGGTACTCACTTTGCTCTAGTCTCTACCTGGTCTACCCTCAACGGTGGTTAAAGAGCCCAGGCTTTGGAATCTAGAAAGAGCTGGGTTTGAATCCTGACACTACCACATTCTAGCTGTGTGACCTCTGGCAAGTTGCTTAGGCTCCTTGAGCTTTCATTTCTTCCTGTATAAAACGGGATCAATAATACCCACCTCACAGGGCATTCAATGTGTTAATGCACTACAGGTGGTCAGTAAATAGAGCCATGACTTTTACCTCTTATGCAAAAGGAACATAAGAAGGACAGATAACAAGAAACCTCTACTTCTGTGGTTATTTTCCAGAACAAAACCATTTTACCAGACTCTTAGTAACTATCAATGGAATGGAAAGGCTTAGGTTTTATGCTACTGAGTCACAGTATTTTAGAACTGGAAAGAACCTTCAGTATTATCTAGCCCAACTCCCTCCTTTCACAGAGGAGGAAGTTGATCCAGAGAGATCATGACTTGCCTAAAGTCACACAGCAAGTTCATGGCAGAGCCAAGACAAGACCCAGGACTCCTGATTCCAGTTCTACAACATCATTGTCCTAGGGCCATTTCTTGATGAAGGTGTGACCTGGTAGGAAAAGAAAAAAAGCAAACATAGCAGGAGGAAGAGAACCAAAAGTATCAGCTAATCCACAAACAGAGTAATGAAACCCCAGGTCATTTAGGTTGGATTGCATCATCCAAATCAGGTGAACAATGGCAAATGTGGGAAATGTGAATGAGCCCTGTTAGGTCACTTTGGTTCCCCTATTAAAGGGGGGACAAGCGGTGGGCTCTACTCATAGCCCCATTTCCCAAGTTCTTCCTTCGTGCCTTTGTGGCAAGTGACATCATGCATTATTTAATTTAATCCTGAAAACAACTTGCAAGGTAGGCGATGATTTCACGTAAGGGAAACCAGAGATTAGGTCTGATGGTCACACAGCTAGTAAATGGCAGATATGGGACTCCAACAGTTTTTCTGATTATAAAGCCTGAGCTCTTAAAATGCCTCATAGGGTGCATTCAAAATTAATTCCACCTAATCGAGATTAACACTGAGCTTTTTTAGCCTTATAAACATTCCCATTTTTAACAATCAAGCAATGAAATGGACATTCAGTAGTAACAGTCCCTTTCACTGACACATCTAAATATTTGGTTCTAGGTCAATCATTTTCACATATCCTTATCAGGCATATTGTTGGCAATGGCTGAAAGTCTTCAAAAGATGAAGACAACACACTCAGCCAGAGGTGGGGATTAACCCAGGATTTCAAGCCTAAAGCCCTCACACAACTCCTCCTTTTTAAAGATTCCCATTCTGTCTTCTTTAATGGGCAAAGCAGGACATTTCACGGATTTTTTTGTTCCAGCTGAGAGAACCCTGTTTATCACATAAATGTGAGCTGTGATTATTTCCTCTTTCCTGAGGAAAATCCTCATTACATTCTTTTCTTCTTTCTTTCCTTTTTTATTTTCTTTCTTTTTCTTCTTTTTAAACTACAAGTTGGAAACTTTCATTGAGGTGCAAAACACTTATACCAACAGAAACCATTAACACTGATTTGACTGGCAAAACGGAGGCCACACATTCTGAATGACACAATTCTTTTTATTAGATTAATTAAAGTGACTGGTGTAAATCCTTTGCACAGTGCAGGAAGAAGAGACTCTAGTGGCTAATCTCACCACCATATGCTGTGGCACTTTGAAAACTGGGTAGGAGGACTGGGGCTTAGAATGTTTTTATGGGCTAAAAATATAACAAACAACCAACGGCAGGATGACTCATGCGATAGCACTCGACTTCACATTCTTCAAAAATTACTGAACATGATGTTTTCTGCTAGTGCCCCATCTCCAAAAATGTCCACAAAATAAATTCCTGTCTCTGCTTTTGAAAAACATTAGGACTAGTCCACGAGGCTTTCACCGCACAAATGTCATACGTAAAACTATGCCTCATCAAGGGGGACTGGACATGACTGCTCATTCATAATCTGTTGTGAACAGAGTATTGCTAAGAGTCCTGCAGATGTGATAGGGATAATTTAACCACTTCCCCTCCCATGTGGTCTATTTGAGAGTTGGGAGTTGATAGGGAAGGGGTAGGATGGAAACCACGCAGCAGTGCCTGCGAGTGAGGGGTCTGTGGGAGTGCTAGGTGTCCTTGTCCACATGGGTTCCTGCCTTCTTTTCTGTCTGGTTGATCTCCTTGAACCAAATCTTTCCCCAATCAACACTTCTTGAATATGAAACAAAGGAAGAAGATTACTTACAATCTGTTGCCATGCCAACATAGATGCATTTTTTAAAGCGACATTCCTGGCACTGATTTCTGGTAACTTTGTCTATGACACATTTTCCTTCATATTTACAGGAGTAGGATGGATGGAGATTTTTCTGAATGGTTCTTCTAAAGAAACCCTACATGGGAAAGAAAGACCCAAGACAACAGTTTCATATTTTCTAGAAATAAATGGCTCCAGAGTTTTGTGTCCAGATAACTGTGATGGATTGTTTTGTGTATAGGCCTTACCTGTGTATAGGCCTGTAGTTCCTCCCTATTCACATACAGGGCAGTTAGCCCAAACTGAATCTAAAGAATTCTAAATCTGAGCTGAAGGAAATGTCTAGGACTATAGACAGAGTCAGTATCTTTTTGGCATTTAGTAAGGAAAAGAGGTTAATAGGAAAAATCTAGTGTTCATTTTTATTTTTTCTACACATTGAGTAATATAAATAAATTATATTATTTCATTTCATAGAGTGGCATAATTGTGTTGTTAAAGTAAGCTGTGAAGAACCTTGCTACACTTTGTACTGGAGAATAAAGGAGCTGGATACTTGTGATACTCTTTTAATTAATAATTTAATTTATTAATTAAATGGATGCATTGAACAACCTTTAGAGATTTAGTTTAGTTCTTATTTTTGACTCTTGAAACGACCATGGCCAGCTCAGATAACTCTTGAAACAATAGTACTTGGGGAGTAGAAAATTCCAGACTCTTCACCCAATTTTTCTCACTGCGCACTGCATTGGGGTTTTTCCTTTCATAGTATTCTTTCTCTCCAGTGTCAGTCGGCATACACCCTGAGGTTCAATAGGTGTCTTCCTTTCTTAGGCATGGGAGAGGGTCACCATAAAGGCAGCTGAGGATGCCATTTAGTCCAGATTTAGGTGACATAAACCTTTTCAAAGGTGTGTTCTAGCAGAACCTTCCTGGACATAGTACTCCCATCTTGGCAACGGTGCTTCTGTATTGTAGCACTCATGATAGCAGAGAGCATGCCCTTATTGTAAGAGGCCCATTGCAAAGTGCTGTAGGCACCTTCTATATCCTGTCTCTTCTACAACCTTATGAAGTAGGTACTCGTAATATCTTCATGATAGGTATTAAAAAACTAAGCCTCTGACAGGTTAAATCATGTGCCCCAAATCGTGTGGTAAATACACGTGGAACTCAGCCTAGAGCTCAGGAGTCAGACTCCAAGTCTGACTTTACCTAACTGCTTATATAATATGAACTGAATCCAATTTTACTATATTATTTAAATGTTTTAGATGAACAGATTTTAAATAGCAGCCCCTACCTTTGTTTTATCTGTTTTAGTAGACTAGCAAGGGAAAAACAAATGTTGAAGGATACGGTCTACTAAAGCTTAAAGGGACCTCTAACTTTGTTACATAAATAGGGACTGACATACCAGCTGGCCTAGATTAAGCCCAAATTTGAATGATCATTTTTAACTTTCCTTGGCTTTGATTATGTACATATTCCACTTGCATATTCACTTACACATAAGACCTTATAATGAAAAGGTCAAACGTAAGATTTTATATTGGGCAAAGCAGGATGAAATAGAAAAATGACAGCCATGACTGAAACTAGTGGACTTGATTTGGGGGCATGTGTGCAAATCCCTTATCTTTTCTATTCAAGTTCTAACAGGAAAACTGCCCCATTATTTTTTGGGTTTTGTATCTAAACACTTAATGTCCATTGGTTTGAATGATGTTGCTATCATGTTCTAAGATTCACTCTGTCACACATGGGCAGCTCTGTCATGCTGGCAGTCTTTCCCTGGGTATTCAAGGTGGGCACATTCTACTAGAGCATGAATGTCAGAGCATGCCACAGTGCTGAAAGACAAGCTGCCCTGTGAACCTCCCTACCCTCCCTCTGCGGCCTGCTCTCCAGTCCACCCTTCCTGGGTCATCCCTGCCTGGTGAGCAAAAGCAACCTGGAGATTCCTGGTGAGAAGATGTGTGTCACAGACAGAGAGGAGAGCGGCTGGGTAGCATACCTCTTTCTGGAGGAAGCAGAGTTTCCCCAGAGGTGGCAGCACCAAAGTCTGGGGCATCAGGGAGAATGTGTGCTACTAGGAGGATAGAAAAGTTATTGGGGACACCCTTTTCTCACACATACTCTGACGTCGACTTATGTTCTAGAAGGGGGGATGGAGCATACTGATGAGTCCGACAATGTTAAGGAGAGAATTGTGTGGTATACCAGACAATGGGGTAACATTCATTTTCCCAAAAAGGCTACTCTGTGAACTTTTAAATGGAATGAAGGAAATAATTTATACTTTGCTTATGTTGAGAAAGCTATTGGGGTGGCAGGCTTTGCTGTTCATTGTATCATCTTTTCTGTGGTTTCTCTCTGATGACTTTTGTCGGGGGCTTCATGGATCAAGTCCCCTTTAAGACGTTGGCATCCCCTAAGTTATAATAAAAAACATATTTGACATATGATGAGGGATCATGTCATGTGAGTAAATGTAAAGGTGCTAGATCCCTTAATTTTAAAAAGTGACAAAAATTAACTTCTGGAAGTGAATCGAATGGACAATATTTAATATAGTCTACCTACAAAATCCTTTTTACAGGTGAGCTAACAAAAGACATGTCCTAGGGACTAAATAAGGCCATATATTTCATTGATGATTTGTTGGTGGGGAGAGGTTTTGCTTTTATTGATCAACATCAGACATGTTTCTCTGCTTTTGGAGAAGAACTGGATCCACTTCTTAGTGGTCTGATATGATGCTCTGATTAGTGTGATAAGGAGCTAAGTGTCAATATTTGGGCAACTGCTAAAAGCTATGAGTCTTTCTTACAAAAATAGTTTGCTGTGGGGAACTATCAACATTCTTTTTATAAAAGATGCATAAAAACCGACTCATCAAAACAGACAAAACAGCTCCAAAAGATTTTTGCTGTCTTTAGGGCAAAAATGGGCAAAAAAGATTCTCCCCATACACACTGAGAGTGTGGGGTAGAATTATTTTCAGAGTGTAGGTTTGAATAAACAGTATGCGAAGCATAACCTTTTTCATCTTTGGCCACTCTTAAAAACTGCATTTCATTTGAACAACTCCATTGTTTTTTCCAAGATACTTTGTCTTTATTAAATGCATGATCTGCATAATTACCCTGGGAAAACTGCTTTCTGATTTATGACAGAGGCAATCCTAGTAATAAGATTCTGATATGAGACAAAGGGAAAGAGCCTGAAAAAAAATCTAGCTTTTTGCTATATGCTTTCTTCTTTTAGGTAAACCTCAGTTGAATCAGGCCCCAAACATCCTGTGATCTTGGAAAAAGAGGCTAGAGGATTTCTTGATCATCACAAAGATATACATGAAGCAGGGACATGGGTTAATAGGCTTGATTTTCCCTTTGTTTAAGTCAGTCACTAATAAGAATTAAGTTCTCTGTAAAGCACATTTGGTCTTTAGAGTCACTTTGGGAGTTGAGTATTAAATGGAATTTTCATTAGGGTCTCCCCCAGAATTAAGAATTTGCCATTAGGAACTGATTTGAAAGAATCTCAATGCTGCACAATCAGGTAGGCAAAAGCTTTATGAATTGGGGCTAATGTAGAAAAAAGCCCCATTTGAATTACTGAGCTTTCAGATTGAGAGAGTATATCGAAAGTAATGCAGTGTTATTACTTTCAAATCAAGCCAATAAAACTGCTTTTAAGAGACAGTCTGCAAGTCCCCCAATTAATAATAGGCCTTACTTTTATATGCTTCCATTAAACTCCTTAAGACATTATTTTCATGGATGTAATAGCAATCTTTTTGCACATTGTTAAAAGGTACAAATTCCAGATCAAAGGGGTCTGGATGAATGAGAGCACACTACATCACATTACAAAAGTCTTGCAGATATAGGGCCTTGGGAACTTAGAAACGCCTTGATGTGCCCTGATTCCAATGACTCCATTGATTCCATTTCAACCCTTCTAGCAGGCTTCCACTAAGTGTTTCCTAATTTCATGTACAAAAACTAGGGGATTTGCATGGAAAGTCTTCCATTAGGGAAATGGGCACCTTACCTCGAAACCAAGCTCCCATGCTGATTTTTGGGGTTTAGGGTCAAAGGGAGGAAATGGGGTATTTGGAGGAGGGGAAGAAAGAGGAGGAGGTGAGGGGTGACAGAGGAGGGAAGACTGAATCATTTTATATAGTTTAATCCAATCTTTGCTTTAGGGTTTACATCTTGGGATCATTTGGTTTTAAATATAAAAAGTAAATAAAAAATTTCACTTGATCTTAGCCAAAAGGCCAAGAAGCGATAAAAAAGTAAATAAAACATGTAACAAGTAAACATTTAAGAAGTCTTTCCCTGGCTTACTATACTTCCTCATTATTAAAACATTAGCCAAACGCTGGGTCTAGCACTAGGTTCAGCTTTATTTATTTTTATAGTAGACTTTATTTTCTAGGCTAGGTTGTTGGACCAAAAGATATTTGCCGGGAAGCTCATCTTAATTTTGATGATGAAGCGTGTAAGTAGGTGAATTTAGGCTCACTTTCAGGAAGTGAACTGTTGATCATGGGTATATTCTTGTTAAATATCTCCTGTAGATGGGTCTGTAGAACATAAAATTAGATGATGGATGCCCAGAATTTACTTACTGGCTGAAGGCTGTGCAGAAAGCCAATTTGGATAATTTCAAAATGTAATTGAATTTAAGTAACCTCAAAGATATTCTCTAATGGAACCCTTAAAAGTGAGCACATTAAAAAAAATAGCAAAAATGAGCATATTTACTCAGATTAATAGCATGTGGTAGAGTACATTCTGTCTCCTCAACCACTGGAGGTAAAACAGGAGGAGAAATGGTTATTTCTTGGGATAATATATTATAAAATATCTATGCATTTTTAAATTTACAGTGAGAATATTAATTTCTTTTCATATTATTAGTTCTCTCCCTGTCTTAAAAGCCAGACATTAAACTCATGCAAATTCATTTAGTTATTGTTGATTTGGGAAAGAAGATAAATTCCATTCTTAAACATGTCAAAATGGAGGAGGACAGCCAAAGGTCCTGGATGATCACAGGCTGTGAGTGTTGGAATCTGGTTCTAATTTGAACTTAAACTTCATGTTGCATTCTAGTGGAATCCTGGGAGGGACACTAGAGCTGGGCTGAGCTCGGAGCTCACTGGTCCCAGGGCAATTACCTTGCAGCCTTCACACGTGATGCAGCGGTAGTGATACCCGGTGGCTTTGTCACCACACACTACACATAGCTCGTCCTTGTCTAAATAACTGGGGATGTACCCTGTGAAGAAGGAAAAAAGAGGAATGTGAGGAGAAAATATCACACTAAAGTCAAAGACACATCATAGCTTGGCGGAGGATAAAAGGAGGACAGGAGGTAAGGCACGTGAGGGAGGAGGCAGGACCAAATTGTTTTATACACTGTAATCCAATTTTTGCTTTAGGGTTTACATCTTGTGATCATTTAGTTTTAAATATAAAAGGTAAATAAAATATTTAACAAGAAAAATTTAAAGGTTTTCCCTGACTTCATATACTTCCTCCATATCTTATACTTATCGGCTTCCTTCTGTCACACATACAGAGTTGGATAGTAGGCCTAAGATATCAGAATGCCTTAGAAATAGGTGTTATCAGGGACGCTTGGGTGGCTCAGTTGGTTAAGCAGCTGCCTTCGGCTCGGGTCATGATCCCAGCGTCCTGGGATCGAGTCCCACATCGGGCTCCTTGCTCGGCAGGGAGCCTTCTTCTCCCTCTGCCTCTGTCTGTGCTTGCTTGCTCTCTCTCCCTCTCTCTCTGTCAAATAAATAAATAAAATCTTAAAAAAAAAAAAAGAAATAGGTGTGATCATTCTTGCTGTGCAGGTAGGAATACATCTGAAGGCTGCTGAAGCCAATGAATCATGGAGAGAGGCCAAGATTTGAGACATCTGGAGTGCTCTGGTTCTGGAGAACATAATCTATTTTGCAAGCCTTATTTCAGAACTTTTTCTTAGAAGACTGGATCCACTTTGGAATCAAGGCAGCATGCAATAAAATCAGAAAACTTTACAGCTTAGAGATCATCAAGTACTTTTGAGGCAAACTGGCTTTCAGAGGTTTGTTCTTCCTGAGGGTTACACTAGAAATTAAAGCAGAGATCTTCTAACCAGATCTCCCAACTTCCAGTATAAGCAATGCTTGTCATTTTCTAAAAATAGACAATTAACTTTAAATAAAATGAACAAAGCCATCTAAAATATATATTTTTTGCAAACTTGTGCTGTTATGACACAAAACCCAATAATTCTGGGTGATGTGAAATAATGAAGGGTCTATTTATTAAGAAAAAAAGAAAAGTCCAACTATAATAACTCTGTTAGTGTACTGTTGGTTTCTTTGTTTAAATTCCTTGGCGCAGGAAACGAACGTTTTAAAAACAAAACAGAAGCAGCTTACTTCCCACTGGACTTTGCCTCTTCCCCTTCACTTGTAGAAAATGCCCAAACACAAAACTGATTCTAAAGGGTAAATTCAGTTTCATATACTATCAGTGGTTTACTACTGAAGCACGTGTCTTTAAATGAGTGCAGAAATCAAAACAAGGTCTGCTTTGTTGGGATGTGGAGAAGGGAAAGGCTGAGAAAACAAAATCATTCCTTTCCCTGATCATGGCTCCTTATGAAGTTCTTTGACTTGGTAAACTCTTACTGGTTTCAATACAGATTAGCCAGGTTGAAATGACAGATGACTTGCTGTATGCTTTACCATGATATTTTCACAGATCTTTTATTAAACTAGGTCATAGAAGGCTTACAGTTCAGAAAAAAAATTCACAAAGAAAACAGAAGAAAATGAGTCCTTTTCACAATTTCTTAGAAATTACTTCGCTCAGACTTTATTTTAGAAAAATGGCTTCTCTTGGGAGGGAGACAAATGACTTCAGAGTGAGATCTGGTAATGTACCGGATTATCTTCTTAAATATCACAGCTTTTCTTAGTTTACTTTTACATCCTGCAAACCATGAGTCATCTGTTGAACTCACTTCAAGAGTTTCAAAACTTCCATCAAACATTTTTAAAAAGAGCATTTTGGGAGGGATCTGGACAGAAAGAAAGGGGACTGGAATGATTTATGTGTTTATTCAATCATTCATCTATTCATAAATTCAGAAAATATTTATTTAGCATGTACTATGCACTTAGCACTGTGCTTGGTGCTGAGAATATAAAAACAAGGAAGGCATGGTTTCTTCCCTTGGTAAGTACACGTGTAGGAAATGGAGATCTTGTATTTCCAGGCCTGGGAATTCCTCAACAAGAGAAGAAAGGGTGAAGGTGAAGTTAAGAACATGAAAGATGCTGACCACAAGGAAATACAAAGCCCAAACCACAATGAGATACCCCTTAACATCCTCTAGGATGGTTATAATAAAAATGGTGGACAATAATAAAAGCTGGTAAGCATATGGAGAAATATGAACCTTTATATATTGCTGGTGGGAATGTAAAATGTGCCTTAGAAAATAGTTTGGCAGTCCCTCAAAGGGTTAAACATAAAGTTACATATGGCCCAGCAATTCCACTTCTAGGTGTGTTCCCAAGAGAACTGAAAATACGTGTCTGCACACAGAACTGTACGTGAATGTTCAAAGCAGCATTATTTATAATATCCAAAATGAAAACAACCCAAATGCCTATCAAATGATAGATAACAAAAGGCAGTGCATTCACACAATGGAATATTATACAGCTATGAGAAGGAATGAGGTAATGACACATGCTACAACATGGATGAACCTTTAAGAAATGAAAACATTTTGTTAAAAGAAAGAAGCCAGACATGAAAGGCCACATATTGTATGATTTAATTTCTATGAAATGTCTAGAATAGGCAAATTCATAGAGAAAGAAATTAGATTAGTAGATGACAAGGCCTGGAGGGAGGGGGGAATGGGGTGTAACTGCTAATGGGTACAAAGTTTCTTTTCAGGGTGATGAAAATGTCCTGGAATTGTATAGTGTTGATGGTTGCACAACTCTGAATATACTAAAACCACTGAATGAAAAACCATGGTTTTTCATGGATATGTTTTATACACTTTCAGTGTGTGAGGTCCATGGTATATGGAATATGTTTCAATAAAGCTGTTATTACAAAAACAAAGCAATGAAGGAAATAAAAGAGAATGGTTCCATTTGACAAACATTTATATGGGTATACTATGTGCTAGGCAATGTGCCAAGGATCTAAAGATGGTTATTTTTGGGGGTGCCTGGGTGGTTCAGTCAGTTAGGCATCTGCCTTTGGCTCAGGTCATGATCCTGGGGTTCTGGAATTGAGCCCCATATTGGGCTCCCTGCTCAGAGAGGAGCCTGCTTCTCCCTCTGCCTGCTGCTCCCTCTGCTTGTGTTCCCTCTCTCGCTGTGTCTCTCTCTGTCAAATAAATATATAAAATTAAAAAAAAAAGATGGCTAATTCTTCATTCTTGGGGAAGCTTTCAGTGTAGTGGAAAAAAATGATAACAGATCTTCTGCACATAATATGGTATAGGCCCTGGGATAGGTCTATATCCAGAATTACAAAGGGGAACCCTTTGAGAAGACTTCCTGCTCAGGTAATACAGTTTGTTATAGAAGAAATAAATGACTTAAATGAGCAAAAAGCAGATTTGCCTGTCAACTCTCCACCACAGAGATAACCACTGTAGCAATTTGGTGTTTCTTAATCTTGGATTAGAATGTGTGATAGTGTGTGCACATGTGTTTGTGTGCAGTATTGAAACACAGACTTATAAAACACAAAGTAACTTTTAAGCAATGAAGTAACCTAATTATTAAAATGCACACCTTTCTAGTAAGGGCAGATGGAACACATATATCCATGTCAGGAAAACTATCTCTTGAACTCTTATATGTAGAGGTTATGTATAGTTGATCAGAGTGAGGAGTTTTCAGTTCTTGGTATCAGGTACACACAGCAGAGATAAGGGAGAAAGAGATAAGCACACTTCTTTCTCATATTCAGGAACCAATTGTAACATAGTTGGACACCATATTGCTTATGGGACATGACTTGGGAAGGCCAGAGAATATTAACCAGAGTTAAGACAGATGCAGGTCCCTCACCATTTCTCACTCTATCTCATGACTTGCCTGCTCTATCCAGTGGTGTTGGCAGTAAGATACTGAAAATTTCCTCCTCCTGTAGTCAGCAATTTACATAGATGGTTGAATTGTTTGACCTTTAGGTTCTTGTGAACCCTGGAATCCAATGATATTTCAATCTGTGAGTGGAATGGGCTCCTTCCATTTTCTGACTGCTAGTCTGATGGGTGGTTTGATTTGTCCTCCTTTTTCTCCTAGATTATCTTCTTGGTGGTTAGATAAATAGGTAATTTCATATGTCTTTAGTGAAATTATTGTGACTTTTACAGAAACATCTACTTAAGTTGGTTACAGTTGCTTATATGGTCATACTAGTATACCCCACCCATATCTTCCTTTTCTCGAAAATAATTAACTCAGAACCATCTTATTTACCCAAACAGTTACCACAGGCAATGATACATCAATTATCATGCCTAAGTCCATTATTCATCATTAAATAACATCCATCAGGGAGTAACATCCCACACATAATTAATAGGTAGGTGAAGATTCTCTTAAGATTGCTGAATCTATTTGACATTATCACATGCTAACTAGTTCTCTCAGAGAACTTAACCATTTCTTGCTCTTGCAGTTTCTGTCCCCATCTTTTTCTTTTCTCATGGTTACAAATGAGCTGTGTGCTGGTCGAATATGTCCTGCTAAGGAAAATGCACGTATAGTGCTAGTTTTGTTACCAGGAAGGGACACTAAATGGATGTCAGTGTTTGGTTCTGTCTAGAAACAAACATGAGAAACACAACTCTAGAAGCCACACTGCTCATCTGAAAATTGCATCTGCAAATTATCCCAAGTGACTTTTGGGGAAACATGATTATAACATCCCAGAAAACAATTAAGACCTCTGTCAGTATGTGATAATCCAAGGGTGATATGTTTTTGCCAGCACTTACATGCTCAGGTATCTTGTTTTTTAGACTAATAAATGATGCTGCCACTTATCAAGCATATTATTATGCAAACAAACTCCATTTGTTTGTTTAACAAGTACTTGGAGTTTTTTTTTATTTGACACTTGGCAATGTCTGCTTAATTTCCAAGTATTATCCTGCACGTGAGATAGGATGACATGGTTAAATATTACTAACATTTTCCCATCTTACTTGTTAATAGCTTCATTAAGATATAATTCACATAACATACAATTCAATAGCTTTTTCTATTCACAGAGTTGTGAAATTCTCACCACAATCAATTTTAGAACATTTTAATCATCCCCAAAAGAAACCCAATGCCTTTAGAAGTCACTCCCCTTCCTCCTGGCCCTTTTACCCCCTCCACCCTAAGCAACCACTGATCTATGTTTCTACAGATTTGCCTATTCTAGATATTTCTAGAATGAAATTATATATTTTGTGGTCTCTTGTGACTGGCTTTTAACTTAGCATAATGTTTTCAAGGTTTATCCATGTTGTAGCTTAATATTACTTTAAAAAATTGACTCTCAGAGGGACTTGGTATGTAGAAGGGGAAAGTTGTGTATATTTACAATAGAAATCATGCAACAGGCAGTAACTGGTTTCTTGGTTTGCATTAGATTCAAGGCTTTCCCATGTATGAATAAAATCAGAAGGCTGCCTAGTTTAATTCTCTTGAGCGAATTACAACATCATCTCAGGTCCCGGGAGAAGAAACACTGGCACCTCTTGTCACCTTGGCAAATACACAATGCTTAGGGAATAGACACAAGGCAGATTGATCTTGATGGTAGATGTAAAGTAGAAGGTGCTGCCTAGGAAGGTAAATCTCCAGAAGGGAGAGGAGCTGTGTTCAGGGACCATTTCCAATCTGGCTGATCTTACCTTCAGTATAGGACCCCTTGCCAAGCAAAACTATCTAAAAGGAGCAGTGGTTATCACTGGTGGTCAGAAATACTTTGGGCAGTTCAGAGAGGTCCACGCTGCTGATTTGTCTTGCAGAACTATCAATTTAGAGCCATCAAAGAATCCCGAGTAGTTTGGGTCAGGATATCAGATGAGACTATATATTAATACCCTTAAGGAAGCTAAAATAGTTAGTATGTTTAGTCATTCTTTCAGTTTTATATTGAACTTTCTCAATTCATATGATTTAAGTTCCCCTCCCCCACTAGCATCTTCTTCCCTTGTCATTTCTTTATATACGTAAAAAATCCTGAATGGCTCATCTCTTAGCCTTTTCCCAAAACACTAATGCTTATTTCTTTTACACGTAATTCTTAGTATTAGGTTCCAACTTTTGCCTCATGTTAACTGTAACTCTCTGAGAAACACTATATTAACCCATCCATCCATCCAGCCATTTATTTAACAAACATTCATGGCCCTAGTGTATAAGACACTGGGTACAAACCTGAAACTGCATTAACTTTAAATGTATTTTGCATTGCTGTCTGCAGATTTCCAGCAGAGCTGCCCCATAGGCTCCCATTTCACCAAACCTTTCCTCAGAACAGGAGCCATCTTTCCATGTTCCCTACTACCCTCATGGAATCACTGAGCATCTTTGCTTTCCACCTTGCCCCCTGGCTGGCTAGTCCTTGCTGCCGGGGGATGGAAGACATGGAGTCCTAAGTCTCCCAACTCTAAAACACTAAGGATGCAGGAGGACAAGGGAAGCAGAAAGAGCACTAGATCAGAGGTATTAATTCAGAAAAGGGGAGAGGACACGATGACAAGGGACTCTGGATTTCAACCATCTAGACGTCTTAGGGCAGAAAAGGGGGGAGCAAAACAAGTTTCAGATTATTTTTTCAGACTCAGAAACTCCTGAAACTAAGATATTTTCATTTCTAGGCCTAAGTCTGGACATAATTCAGTTTCATGCACAAGTCACTAGCTAAACTTTCTTGTCCCTGTCCTTGTAGACCCACGTTTTTAGTAGCTGACATAACCTTTCAGTCCATAATTAGAACTAAAACTCTTGAAGATGCAAATCACTAGGAAAGGGAATAGATTGGCATAATGGGTTTCAGTCAATATTTTAACCAAAGGGGCATATACACTGCAGTCCACAGTGTTTCGACTGCAGAGTGTTTAAAAATCTCAGCCAGCTTTTAAAACTGGGACATTTCAGGTAAAATCCAGATTTCTTGCTTCATGTGAAAAATCAGAAGATTTGGCAATAGTGAGCAGAAATTCTCACAGGGTGACAATCAACTGAACTGAGAAGGGCAGCCCATCTCCTTTCAAAAGAGACATACTTTCGAATTTACTACAGTCCCTACCACCCCTATTGTGATCCAACTGTACAGCTAATTGTCACTTGTCATTTATGTCTATGCTTGCATTATGTCTTTTTATAACTAAATATTTCACAGATTTTAAATTTTTGTCAAAAGTGGGAAGACAAAAGTAATTCAAGGAAAAGGAGAGAGAATAAATTTCTTTATGAAAGTTTAAAATGTTTTTTATCATATAACATACATACAATATGTGTGCTGGTTGAAAAGTTTAAATTAAGCAGTCCTTATTAAACAACTGTGGCTCTCTCTCATTCCTATCAGCTGGCACTTGTAGGCATTGGAGTTTTAGAACTCTGGTACTAATGAGGTCTTTTCCCATTTTAAAAGAAGGGATGGTTGGAAAGCAGGAAGGTAAAGTGTTTTAAAAGAGTGTGAATGGAGGGGGACAGAAAGGGTCACCAGACATGGGTACTAGTTGCCTCTCTTTTTGCCCTGAGAGTCAGCTTATGGCATTGGGTTTATACAGAGGTTCCCATACTTATTTCAGATCCTGCATGTTTGAGAAAAAAATGGGTGCCTTTTCTTTATCTGGAAATCCATTCAGAATGAGATATAGGGTTATAGCTCTAAAAACATGGACTGTCAGGCCTTCTTCCCTTAATGAAGGGAATGAACATTTCCATTTGACATCAGGATAGCATCGTGGTTGTTAAAAGGTCTATTGGTGTGTGTGCAGATATACCCTGTTGTCCTAATAGATGTGCGCTTCACAGAGTGTGAAGTGAAGGAGATGATTGCCTTCACGGTGCTTATCATCTAGCTAGAGTTTACATAAATAAGTGTATGTGAGGAAGAGAACCCATATCCAGGCTATAGGAATGATCTAGAACACATATATGTAAGTAGTATGTTGCATGAATGTATATGTTCAAGTGTACTCCATTTTGAAACAATTTGGTATATAAAAATCCAGACTTTTCAATATGAAAACTGAGGAGGGATTTTCACACTACAAAAAGATCCCCGACTTCAGATGTTCTCTTAATATTACATTTTTTTAATGCAACGGTTCTCAACCAGGGTGATTTCACCCCAGAGGGACATTTTGGCAATATCTGGACACAGTTGATTATCATAACAGGACAGAGCAGTTGTGTGCTACTGAAATATAATGCACAGAAGCAAGGAATGCTGCTAAGCATCCTGCAAGGCATAGATCAGCCTCCACAACAGTCATCTGACCCCAAATGTTCATAGTGCCAAGGTCAAGAAACTCTGGTTTAATACACATTATATAAAAAAAATTTAAAGGTGGTTTACAGAAATGATTCAGCACTGTTGTATAAAACAAGGGAAATGTGTCTTTGAAGCCAGGGCCAGTTGGGAGTCGGGGTGTTGGAGAGAATGTGATGTTGGTTAAATAGAAGAAGCTGGTGGGTTCTAAGCTGAGTAAGTGACCTGAGGTGATGCAGGCTGAGAATGGCAGGGCACATTCTGGGGTATGGCTGGCAGTAGCTGGTAGCTAGAAAAAGCGTCATTAGTTCAGGGAAGTATGGCAGAGGGAGGGGCACATGGAGAAATTGGCTAAGATTTCTGGAAAAGAGTATGGGCAGAAGTACAAAGCCAGAATCAAAATTTCCCTTTAGGGCACGGAAGCCAGATTTTCCCTGTGGGTAAAGAAGAGTTGATGGTGTTAGTGTTTGATCTAACAGGGCATGGGAAAGGGTTTGGAATTTTGAGGAGGAGCCTCATGGGGGGTGTGGAGGGCAGAGAATCACAGCCACTAAGTGACTGGAAGAAGAAGGCTTTGTGAAGGGGGGTGACCATGGAGAGAAGAGGACAGCACAACACGGCAGGAAATATCTGCAGATGGAGGGGGGTGGGGTGACCACTCAAAAGCACATGTCTCCAGCAGAACAGGAAATTCTCTAAAGCAGCTAGAACAGTACAGAGGGAGTGGAGATGATGGTGGTACCAAGGACAGCGCACGGAAGCTAGGGCTCTTTGTATTTGTCTCTAACTTTTAAAAATTAAAAAAGTGTTTTTCTCATCTTCTATATGAAAAGAAAGACAGACGTTGCATTCTGCATTTCAGCCTTCCCTCAATGTGAAAATGATACTGGCTCTGCACCCCACCCTAATTCTTGAAGTTGTAGCTTAAATTCGGCTCAATGAACTGAATTCTGACTCTTCGTTCGTGCCCTGTATGCTTCAGGAGCTTGCTAATGTTTCTCCCTCTTGGCTACAAACATAAAAACACACAGAAACAACACAAAGAGAACTCAAAGTCATTCTAAAGTCTACTGTTAAGATAACTAGTCTTGACATTGGGTTCTGTAGTCTTCCTTTATTTCATCTGTGTGTACTTACAGTACATTTTTTTACAAGATTATGATCATTTTCTGTACACTAGAAAATTCCAATTAAAGGCTAAAGAATAAGCCATCCTTAAGGAAAAAAATGACAAAGTTAAGACAGCTGTGTTATTGAAGAGTTTAAAGCGATACAGTGACAGCAACAGACCCAGATGAAACAATTATGAATTTCATGAAAACAGATAAAAATCCAATCGGAATAATGAGGCCTGCCCCACTGAACACCTGTTCATAGTCTTAATTTTGCCTTAAGAAGATACTACTGATGTCCTCCAACAACAACAAAAATCAATAATGGATCAATATGGATAAAAGTGTTGGGGACGACCTTTTGTCCTAAGAGACAGTTAACAGCTGGGTTTAGTTTTACTGGGATTTACTTAAAGACTTGTAACAGTAAATAATGGCGCATTTAAGAATATTTGCCTGCTTTGATTTAGTGAGTTTGGCAGGTGGCCGTGGCCTTTCAATGGCATATGGCTTTGGGAAATTACATCAATATATGCATACAATGTGTCTTAGCCTCTAGTTCAAGCGTCAAATTAATTAGCAAAGAATCTCTGGTTTAACGTTTTAGGAGCAAATATTCTCCAGCACTGCTTGAAGAAAATATCATGAAAAGACAAAATAAAAAAAAAGTAAAAGAGCCTGAAAAGTTTTGCAGGAATTTTTAAGAATAGCAGAATGCCCCAAATAGAGAGACAGGCACAAGTATTATCTTGCGATCCTGTAACACTGTGAGAGGCGTGTCCAGACGTGTCTAATGAAGCAATGTTAACTTCTTCTTTTCAAAGATAATTACTTTTAAGTGTAATATTAAATAGAAATAGAAAGCACACATTCAGTCTATCTCAGATGTTCCCTTTAGGGGATTTCTGTGGTGTGCCCTTTGTAATAAATGAGAGAAATTCTGATATCCTTCAAGAGGTTGTGAAACTAAATGAAAATGCGACTAAGTACTCTGAATATGTGTTCTGCTGTAATTCTGTTCATACTTCATATTTGGAAGGTGGAGAACAGCACAGAAAATCGAAACACAGTTTATGGTAACAACTAAATTAGAGTTTCACTTTGAGGTTTGTTTTTGTTTTTGTTTGTTTTTTGATTTTGTTGTCAAAACAGGCAGCTCTTAATTACAGAGTCACATTAAGAAGAGCAAATGATAATTTTTATATGAACCATAATCAACCAAGCCATATTCTGTTTTAAGATAATTTCACAGAGAAATTTACCTTTGAGGATCCACGGGCATCATATTTTTGCAAATTATAGAAATCTGTACATTTGGTTTCCTATACAGTATCTTGTAGATTGCACAAAGAAAAAACCAGTTTCTGGCATATTCAAGAATAGAATAGAATTTAAGCTATTTCCAAAATATCTGGCAGATGCTAGTAAATTCCCTGGGTACCACCTGTTTGCTTCTCTTGTTTTATTTTTTGATATAGAAGAAATGTTCCATTGATAGAAAATTACACAGCATTGTAAAGCCACAGTGTCTGTTAAAATAAATGGATATTGCACTTGTTTTCACTGTGGATATTTTGAACGATATTTCTCTTGTTTCCTAAAGAGTTCATTTGACATGATTCCAGACATGCGAAACTCTAGGGACAAAATGGCAATAGAAAGCATATTAGTTCCTTTTTGAGTCTTATATTCTTATAGCTTAATATGCTCACAAGTAGATTGTTTATAGTTTGCATGGATCAGTAAGCGTCTAAAGATGAACAATTATAAAATCTAACGTATCAACATTATACTACCATTAAAAAAATCACTAAAATATTTTATTAGTTAACTAAAATAAACTTTTAATTTAGAATATGAAGAAAAAGTCAAAGGAGTTTTTAATCTGAATCTGAACTGGGGAGAATTATCCCACTTCAAAAGCCACAGTGCCTATCCACCAAGGGGGAAGCCTTTTACATATTTTCTTTAGCAAAGAAACTGGGCATATTCATTTTTGGCAATACACACACACACACACTATATACATATATATATATATATATATATATACACACACACATATACACACAGCTTAAAAAATCAACTCAATCCAGTTCTCATATATGCTTGGAAAAAAAATGCTTGGAAATCTTTGTTGCTCATGGACCCCTTTCAATCACCTAGCAACCTCACTCTTTACTGCTGTTGTTAATTTCAAACATTCAGCGTTCAAAGTCAAAGACTTGACAAAGCTGACGCAGACTGTAACTTTGAAACACAAGGGAAACAAACACAGAAACTTTTAACAAATTCAAGTAAAATGGACCCTACCTTTTTTTTGAGAGTACGATGGCGACTGCACTTGAGAAAAAGTAGGCTTTTCTTCAGTGAAATATTCAGGTTGGCTGTATTGATTCAGGGCCATGTCCAAATCAGAGTCCTTGCTTTTCAGCATGTTTCCAGGGTAACTACAGGTATAAGGCTGATTCACTGCCCAGGCCTGTTCCATATATATGTTGTTACTGGGCACAGGCTGAGCGTTTCGACCACTGTAACCCGGACTGTCTTCAAAATACGTGTAATAATCAGTGGCCTGCATGTAGCAGTTGCTGCCGGCAGCTGGGTGCACTTCATATACTTCTTGCATACAGTAGTTCATTTTGTGACCCTGGTTCAGTTTCTACTTTACATATACACACACTGCCCGCATGCATGAACCAGCTCCATATGCCCTGAGAGCCGGGCATATACGCGGGGAAGCATCCATCCATACGCATGAAGCGAGAAGGAAAGATGAATAAACACCACGGGCAGCACAGCCACCCCGCCTGCTTTACTTTGGACTAGCACCTGATGGGCTGAAATCCTATTTGGATTGAGGTGTCTTTTGAGCTCTCCTGCCATTCAAACATATTGGAAAGCAGATTTCTGACTATCAAAGGTCTTAAGCTGAGAACTCAGCTAATTCCTGGGGAAGATGGCACACAGGTAGGGATGACCGTCACCCAGCTGGAGGAGTGACAGCAAGAAGGCTCCTGCTCCTCCAAAGCTGGGAAGATTCATTTTACACGCCGTTTTTAACCCCTTTTAACATGATTAGAAAATGATTACTCATTGTGATGTCATTTTGGTTGACAACTTAAGCATGAAACCTTGTAAAGACATTTAGAGAATATCCTTAGACACATAGAAAATCCTAAAATCAATAATCCGGTTTATTAGCATGACCCAGAGAAAATCCCAGCAATAACGAGCCCGATGACTGACTCCAAAACATTAATCTAGTCATGCAAGTGTTGGTGGTTAAGTCTGTTGAATGTTACTGATTGGCTTTTAATGGCAGGACCTCATCATCCTCCTGATGACACACAGGTTCCACAGGTTTTAGAAACGTGCCAAGGAAAGCCACTCCTGAAAGTGCCTCTGGTGTCTGTGAGTGAGTGTGGTGTCTGAAAGTGCCTCTGGTGTCTGTTTTCTTCCTTGTAGCAGATAATTTTCTATATTGCTGACACGAATCTACATTAGACCTAAAGCCTAAATTAGCTTTGCTCATTCTGTTTTTATGTTTTGTTTATAAGCACAGGAGAGAGAGTATGCGCCGGTGCCCTTAAATGAAGAACCCCCTCCGCTCTGGCAGTCCCCCTCTGTTTGTGGTAATAGCACTCTTAGAGGTGGCAGTGGGACACTGTGTACATTTATCATTTTATTCCAATCACATCTGCTTCTGAGATTATTTTCAAGCTTAAATGTGATTTAAGTAGTACTCACATGCTTGAGGTTTAAAGACAATGATCTTTAAGAGGGAAAAGCATTTTCTGTAAGAATCACCGTATCTTTTAACTAAGATGCAAACAAATATCAAATTAGACCCTAACTGCTTGCTAAGATGATTACTAAAGGTTTTTTCCTCCATGTGGATGAGCATGTGTATACCCACTCTGTGCGTGTGTTCTAGATCATGGTTCAATAAGGGCCAAGGCTGCCTTCTTTGAAGCTAGGGGTTCTTTCTGTTTCTTCCAGAGACTCAGTTTGCAGGGTTGGGACTCAGGTGGTGACATTTATATTTGGGTTCCTGCCATTACATGAATGTATGACCTTGTTGGTATTTCCCTCCTAAGTGACCACAGACAATGTGATATTGTAATACTCAGCAGTGAGACCTCCTGTTTGGAAATGAAACTCCGGTCAACTGCAACATGGGATTCTGGGACAGGGATATATGACCAGAGAAAGGAGCGTATGAATGACAGTCATTCGACAAATACCTACGCGGTATCTGTTAAGTACAAAGCAGGGAGGCAGTGGGAGCAGAGATGGCTGTTCCACAAGTTGATCCAGCCCCTGCCGCTAAGTAGCTCAGTAGCACACGTATTCAATATACTGAGTCAGTGGGCTACTGACATGAAAGGGAGTCTTTAAAGCTGATGGTTTTATTTATTTTATTTTATTTTTTTGTTTTTAAAGATTTTGTTTATTTGAGAGAGAGAGAGAGAGAGAGAATGAGCAGGGGGAGGGGCAGAAGGAGAGGGACAAGCAGACTCCCTACTGGGCTGGAAGCCAGACCTGGGGCTCAATCTCAGGATGCTGGGATTGTGACCCTGGGATGGTGACCTGAGCCAAAGGCAGACACTTAACTGACGGAACCACCCAGGGGTCCTAAGTGCTGATGATTTTGTAAGCATAGAAATGGAGCCGCTGATCCAAGGGAAGAGAGCAAGCAACAAATGAGACAGAAGGCAGGAAGAAGCCCAGGCCGACCGCATGGATGTTTAGTAATAAGACTCCTTGAAAAATTGCAACTGAACTGTAAGACAGGGGAAGAATGTTCTCCAAATTGGTACATTTGAATCGGGAAGAAGAACCACTACATCCCGGACAGCAGAAAAGTGACCATAAAGAGTAATGAACATAGCTAACATTCTAATAGTGTTTTCACTCTCTGATTACTCTTAAAATGAATAAAAGATTTATCCACAAGTGCTTTTAAGAACACATACACATAACATTACAATTAACATTTTCTCCCTGCTGAAAATGTCAAAACATTTCACTGGAAGCAGTGACTATTTTCTGAAAACCCCGGGAAAAAGGATCCAGGCCTTATGTTTTTTGTCTGCTTTCATTTATTTATCTCAAATTTCCCCAAACTAATCTGAAAATTAACCTTTCAATAAAGCAGTTTTCTTTCCTGGCAAACACACATGTTCCGAGGCCTCTTTTTCTAGTTCGGAGCTGCATGGCGGATCCGTCCAATGCTGTGGTTCTGCCAGTGCGTTTCCTGGCTCCCTTTCCATTTCATTGAAGGCACAGATCCAAGCAATTTCTTGCTTTTCACCAGTAACAATATCAACCAAAGCCAAAGTCTCAACTTTCATGCCAAAGGAACACTTAAAAACAATTTCCAGAAATCTCCAAATGTACTTGGAAAATCAGCGCTATTCTGCCCCCAAACTGGATATACATACTGCAGCGAAAAGGGAAAGAACAACTCCAAAACCTTTCTTTCCTCAATTTTTACAAAACATGTTGAAGACCCCTGACAGTCACAGGATTAAAACAATCCTGGATTCCCTCAGAAATCTTTGGATAGGAAAAAAGAAGTTTCAAAGCGTATTTAAGAGCACTCCCTCCCTGACTTTTATCTTTTGGAGAAAACAGTACAAAACTTTCTGGAATGCACTCTTTCTTCTTCCAAGAATGGGGAATGTTCTTTATGTGCAGCAAGTGCATGCAACTCTCATTCCTGTGTGCTGAAAATGGAGTCCAACACTCACACTGAATTTGAAATATGGCCCCTCACACTCTGATCCAAGCAATCACAGTGCTGTCATTTGTGATCGATCTGGCATGCTTCTCTGTAAAATCGATAAGGCAATTTAAACATATTATGTGTCACAAATGAGGTGAGCTTCAGTAAGATTGTTTTCTTATTTCCCTGGCTGACTACTCTAATTTAGTTACTTAAGGGAAGGTTGAGAGTTATTTGACCCATAGTGCTTCAAACTGCCTGAAATAAACTTGGGGGGGGGGCTTTAATAATTCTCATTAGAACTGTTCCAATCAATAATAATTTATTATGTAAATACATCTCTGTCTTCGGTTGGAAGGAAATAACCTAAAAGGATAAGACTAATGATATTGCTTGGAAAACCTCAGAGGTGAACAACAAACCCTCAAGGTCTGTGAAGGAGGAAAGCAGCTTCTTTCAGTGTCTTTTCCTCTGTTTTCAGCTGTTTCTTAAATAAGGCCGCACACTGGCATCACCTGTGCACTTTAAAAAACATTGATGCCTAGGTGTCACGGTGAGAAATTCTGATTTAACCAGGATGGTGTGAAACGTGAACATCAAGTTGTTTTTTTTTTTTTTTTTTAAGTTTCTCGGATTATTTCCACAGGCAGCCGAATTTGAGAACTACTGTTCTACTGGGTGCCCAAGCATGGCCCCTTTACCACGTGCCGGGGCATCCCCCATACTCGAGTTTTTCTTCATTTGCAGTTTTGCTGCCTATTTCCCTTAGTTCTTAAAAATTTACCTTCTAAACCTTGACCTGGCTTCACCTATCCTTGAATTGTCTAGTCGAGTAGAGGGGCCAGGCCACAGAGACAGACCAGGAAAGAATTAAATCCAAGGAAGCATGCTGGTGACTGTGGCATGGGAATGTGGGAAGAATCTGCCTAGTAAGTTGGGCATAGCGGCACGGAAGAGGGGACCTGTGAGTTGGCTTTTGAAGAGTGAACAGGACTTCAACAGTGGAGGCCAGAGATACGAGACAGCTGAGCAGAAATGTCTTGGGGAGAGTGTTATCAATAATATTTGCAAAAAAGGCACATAAAGAAAAATAATTAATAAACATGAAATGTTTATACTAGCTTCTACTCTAATAGCTTTTCTTTCTTTCCGCTTTAGTAATAGAAGGTCTGAAATTTAGTTGTGCAATGGCCTTTGGGAAGAAACTTTTGTTTCTCAGTCTCCCTTGCAGCTAGAGGTGTCTGTGTGAAAAAGTTCTGGCCGATGAGATGTAGCAGAAGAAATGTGGTAAGGCAGTTTCTATGAAAATTAAAAAGCAACTGGTGTATACCATTTGCTACTTCTTTGTTCCTTCTTCCAGCTGCTGGAATGTGGATATGATAGCTGGAGCCCCAGCCACCATTTTGGCCTATTAGAATGACTGCTGTACTCTAGATGGTAGAAAACTGAGCTGGAAGGAACTTAGGTTGTTGAATCTAGACCTGCCACAGAACTGCCATACTAGTCTAGACCGTGAAACTCTGAACATTTTTTTTTAAGATTTTATTTATTTATTTGTGAGAGAAAGAGCACAAATGGGGGAAGGGGCAGAGGAGGAGAGAGAAGCAGACTCCTCGCTGAGCAGGGAGCCCTATGTGGGGCTCTATCCCAGGAACCTGGGATCGTGATCTGAGCTAAAGGCAGATGCTTAACTGACTGAGCCACCCATGTGTCCCTGCACTTCTAATTTTTTTCTCAAGAGAGAGAAATAAACTTTTTCATTTAGGTAACTGTTTATTCCTTTGTAAAATAGTGATAATGTTATCCACCTCATCAGTTATTGTGAAGATGAAGTGAGTCAATATAAGCAAAGCATTTAGAACAGTGACTGGCATAGTGATATTATTATGTATATATATAATAATTATCTTTATCAAAGTGCTTTAGGACCTGTCTTGGACTTTCTTTTTTGAGTCTACATTTTCACTCTAGGTTAGGAGTCAGCAAGCTTTGGCTGATAGAGCAAAATAGGCCACTACCGGGACGCCTGGATGGCTCAGTTGGTTAGGCAGCTGCCTTCAGCTCAGGTCATGATCCCAGCATCCTGGGATCAAGTCCCACATCGGACTCCTTGCTCGGCAGGGAGTCTGCTTCTCCCTCTGCCTGCCTCTCTGTCTGCCTGTGCTCGTTCGCTCTCTCTCCCTCTCTCTCTGACAAATAAATAAATAAAATCTTTAAAAAAAAACAGGCCACTACCTGTTTTGTAAATAACGTTTTATTGGACCACAGTCATGCTTATTCATTTACGTATCATCTATGGCTGCTTCTATATCTATGCTACAATGGCGGAGTTGAGTAATTGTAACAGAGACCATATGGCTTATTGAAAATATTTAGTATGTGACACTTTAGAGAAGTTTGCCAGCATCTGTTGTAGGTGATCTCATCCACTCTAATGGCTTTCAGTAAGTAGGTAAATGACATCCAGATGTATGTCTCCATCCTGGATGTCTTCTCTAAAACCAGATCTTCTGTCTAGCTGTCAACCTGACATGTTCATTGGCACACCAACATCCATCTCCAACTTCATTCTTTCTAAAACCTGTTCTTCCTGTAGTCTTCCCATCCAGATACCACTATTCACCTGGGGGTTTAAGCACAAAGCCTGGGTGTCTCCTTGACTCCTTACTTGCCCTCATTATCTACCTTCAACCTAGGAGTAAGTTTGTTGGTTCTTCCTCCAAGATATATACTGCCTTAGAGAAACGGAGGGAATTAAGGGAATTTGCCCCAGGCCTGGAAGTTGACACTCCCCTTAAGAATTGATATGAGGGATGCCTGGGTGGCTCAGCTGGTTGGGCATCTGCCTTTGGCTTGGGTCATGATCCCAGGGTCCTGGGATTGAGTCCCACATTGGGCTTCTCCCTCAGCAGGAAGCTTGCTTCTCCTCTGCCTGCTGCCCCTCCTTGTACTCTCACTCCCTCTTTCTCTCTGACAAATGAATAAAATCTTAAAAAAAAAAAAGAATTGATATAAAACCCTGAGTCCATGGGATCATGTACAACTCAAACCATTTTGGAACTTTTTACTTCCTCAGTCCCAGGTGCATTAATTAGCATGAGCCACTCTCCCCTTGATTATTTTGATTATGTGATCCTCATTCAAGGATGTTTCCAAAGTGGTCCACAATACCAGTCCCAATGGATGCTTTGAAGAAAAAGCAGTAAGAAGAGGGTCTGTGGTCAAATGAGTTTGGAAAGTATGCATTGTATATCTCTCTCTGAGAGAATCACAGATGAAACCTGTCCAACTTTGTATGACCTCATGTGACTCAGCATTTCCCAAACACATCTGATCATAGAAGCCTGTGTATCTTCTAACATCTGTTACAAGTGTTCCTTGAAATACACTTTCAGAAACATAGAATTCTGTTCTATGACTCTTGCTAGAGGGAAGGCCATTCATAGGGTTAGATCCCCTGGAAGAGTGTGGTGTTTTTCTCAGATTACACACCAGGGACAGAGAAGAGAGGCCTGGGAACTGCCGAGGGGAGTGTCCTGTTTGTGGTCTTTACCAAGGAGGAAAGCTACTGGCCAGAAGAGGCAGGCCAGACACAAGGTAGTGCAAATCCCAGGTGGCCACAGCACAAGACTGGGGCCTTTGGGCTCTGCGACTACTTCTGTTTGGTAGGAATAGAAACTCAAAACGCTTCTCTTTTCAAACAACTTGTACTCTGACTTTGTTTCTAATTTGCTTTTTTCTCCTTTAGTATTTGAAAAAGTTTTTTGATGGTGCCAGCCGGTTACAACTCTATGAAAGGATACTGAGGGGAGGCTTTTGTTTATAATCGGTCACCAAGCAAAATTCCTGTTTACAAAAATGTGCTTGAAAAAGCGACAACATGGTTTACTAGTATAAGGCAAATGAATGGTGATCTGGATGCACTGGGAAAGAAAGGGCCCTGGTGAGAACACTGAAGTGGGAACAAGACACTCCTGGGGCCCAAGATGTTGGAAGCAGCCCCAGGAACTGAACTGAGAGCTGTCCAAACAGAAGGACGTTCTCACAGTGCAGTCCTGGTGGCTTTCTCAACTTGGACACTCTTTCTAGGCCTAAGGTCTGGAGGTGATGTTTTACTTCATGAAGGTGGAGTAGCTGTTCTGGCACAGTCATGCACAAGATATCACAGACCCAGTTACAGCAGCTTTCAGGTACATGAAATATGTCAACTTATAGAATGAGTGGGTTAAAGAAAACAGCCCTTTGTAGTGCTCCACAAAGAGTGTAAAATAGACTCAGCAAGACTTAGGCCACTGGTTCTAAGAGGGTGGGTCCTGAGCCAGCAGCATTTGTATCTCCTGGAACTTCTTATAAATGCCAATTCTCCAGCCCTGCCCCAGACCCACTGAAGCAGCCTCTCCCGGCTGAAGCCAGCAGTGCATGTGGGGTCATGCCCAGGGATTCTGATGCAGAATCAGGGCTAAAGTTTGAGAGCCAGTATCTAGACCAAACGAAAAATGTATGTATACAGAAGCAAATGCAGACTAGCCCCCTTACGGCTGGGGTTTGAAAGAGAAGTAAGGCTTCTGAAATACATTTTAGACCAATGGTATCAGCGTCAAATTCTTCTCTTTTCTAAACCAACAGGGAAATGTTCAGTTTTCCACAAATGAACATTTGATTCAAAAGCAAACTTTCAGTGGTTAATATGGTCTAACGAAGCTTGCTTCATAGTCTAAAAAACACACAATAAAGTTTCAGTTTGGTGTAACTTTAATTGGAACACTGGCTAAGTAATAATGATGAGGTCCATTGCATTTTATCATCATAACCAAACAATACTACTGGTGGTGAAGATATTCCCATTCATTTTACAGAGTGGAAACTGAAGGGTTGGTTTTCTCACCTTATGTAACTGCCAAGGGAAGATGTTAGTATAGAGATTTTGGCTCTTGATTTGCTATTCTAGAACTTGCCTGTCCCATTTCCCCACACTGCTTTTCTCAGAGAAAATTATTTATAGGTTTTGACACAAATTCAAGATCACTGTAATGATTTATCTGTTTTTCCAAAGATGAGCTTAATTTAATGCCTCTTTAAGTATTTATTTTGATCAATATATTTCCCTCTATCTCTAGAAAAAAATTTCTTCAATATTTTACATTTTTATGAATATCATTTATGCTTTGCATGAATATCATATAGCCCCTCATTTTATGTACTCTTTAATTAATGAAAGCCAGTACGTCCATTTTAACTTAGTTTAGTGTGTGAAGACGATCATTTCATTGTAATTCACACTGATGGACTTGATATGAAAAGCTGAGTGGTTGTTTGAGTGGAATGGTTTTGACATTTAACAGCCATAGTATACTTTCTTTATTCCAGAATAACATGACAGAGATTAATTTTAAAACAAATTTCCCAAATAATAGGAATAATGAATGAATGATTGAGTCATCTGCATTATACTTTGCTTTTTCACCTTTAAGAACAACTAGTGCAAAATCAAGTCTCTGCCACAATTGATGTCGTTTTCAAAAGATTTATTCTTTGCTCATTAAAGGCTCCATTCTTACACTTATACTTAAAAATTCTATGAAGAATAATGAAAGGTAAAAAGTTCAAACAAAGTAGTGCGGCATGCTACGATGTGGATGAACCTCAAAAACAACACGTCAAGAAAAGGATGCTGCTCCTGTTGTGTGATTCCTTTTTTGTGCAGTGCAGTAAAGGCCCATCTATAGGGACAGAAAGTAGATGAGTGGTTGCCAGAGACTGGGTACAGAAAGGAAGAGTCACTTCAAGTCAGCTGCAAGTTTCTCTGGGGTGATGGAAATGTTCTAAAATAAGATTGTGGTGATGACTGCAGAACTCTGTAAATACACTAACAATTATGGAACTGTACACTTAAAACAGGGATTTTATGGTATGTAAATTGTATCTTAATAAAACTTCATGAAAATAGATGTAGGCTTACAAATAGCCTGAGCTAATTAAAACTGATGACCAAAATAAAAAATTTAAATGTTCACATCATTTATATATCAATACCACGTACAGGAGGACGACAGGGCCTTCCTCTGAAATTGGCAACCCCAAATAAAATGATGTATCAACAAGCAGAAGACAGTATCTGACACAACAGATACTCCATGTGTTAAGTAAAGACGAGTGAAGTGGAATTCTTGCTTCTGAAACAGCCCAAGTTAAATTCTTCATTATTCTTCTCTAAGGCAAATGTCAGTCAGTCAGCAGAATTTTCATTATTATGTGGCCGTCAACAGCGTTGCTGCACATTTCAAGTCTAGACCCAAAGCTCGTCCAACTTGTCTGTCTGGAAACTCCATGCTGGAAGCAGTCTCAATGAACTTTCTATTCTCAACACACAATGCAGATGGGGCACACAGAATACACTTAAGAATGCCTTTGGTATAAATCAAGATGATCTCAGCCTCTGGTGAATTCCACAGGTGTGTTCCGAAGCTATAGTAAGATAAGGTACACCCAATAGGTGCTTTACTATAGTAATAATTCATGACAGCATGAGGAAAGAAATGATTCATTCTGGGGGTAATGGAGAAACAAGCACAAAGGAAGTGATATTTGGATGGGGACTTCATGGAAAACGTGAATAAAAGAGGATTTGTAAATGTGTTTTCAAAAACTGGATCTACTTCATGTTGGCACCCTGAAAACCACATCTAGAAATGGTGAATTAAAGTTCCTCATTTTATTTCAAATATCAAAATAATCTAGAAAGATACATAGTAGATATCAAGATTAATTGAAGGTACATTCCAATCTCAATTGTTTTGTCATTTAATAGGATTGGATTATAGAAAGAAAAGAAGGTCCAGTTAAAGCATGAAAAGTGAATAAAGAGGCAGCATCTTTGTGTTATACTCAGAGGTCTTCAGATTGCAGAGAATCTGCTTTCTGTCCCTACTACAAAGAAAGGTGTCCCCCAGGGAGGTATCATACTGTCGTTCCAGCCTTAAAACTCTCATAGGTGACAGAGAAACAAATAACTTTGACTCTTGAGACATTCATCCTTAGGCTACTGAATGGTTGCTTGATAAGTGGGCTTCTAGAAAATACACTTTCTTCCAACCCCGTGAGATAATGAATGAGCTCATCAATAACAATAGAAAACTCCTCACACGAACATGTAGGTGGTTTGGAAGACTGCAAATCATTTCTGAATCACACACTTAAATTTTTATAGGAACAAAAACATCATAGGATACGACAATTTTTTTAGGCATTTTTGCCAAAAATACATAATCTGATTCCAATCATGAGGAAACATCAGTCACACCCTAACTGAGGGAGGCTCTACACAATCACAGGCCTGCATTCTCCAAATATATCAATGTCATGAAGAAGAGAATGGTCGTGACACCCCGTTACACATCAAAGCAGACAAAAGAGATGCAAAAGCTACATGGAATACATAATCCTGGCCTGGGTCCTGGACCAGAAACAGAAAACGTGGTTATGGCCTGGAGCAGCCCTGTCAGGAGGGATAACACCCATGAAAGTCTCTAGGAACAATCCTTTCTCCAGCCCTGGTCTCAGCCTCTACCTCTCCTCCTGGGGGGAACAGGGGGTGGGGAGAGGACAATTTGTGAAATTTCCATAAAGTCTCTAGATTAGATAATAGTAGGTGTCAATGTTAAAATTCCTGATTTTGAGAACTGTACCATGGTTTTCTAAGAGAATTTCTTTGACTTTAAGGGATACTCTGAAGTATTGAGAGTTCAATGAGTATGATGTCTGTGACTGACTCTTACATGATCCTAAAAAATAATCTGTATATATACAGATGCAGACATACATGCACACACACACACACGCACATGCACTGTACTAAGGCAAATGTTGCAAAATGTTAATAACTGGTGAGTCCAGATGAAGGGTACGTGGGAGTTCTCTGTATTATTCCAACTTTTTGGTAAAGCGGAGAGTACTTTAAAATCACAGATAAAATAGAATTTATAGGTTTGCCTTAGCAGACCTAATAGCTCAGTGGTAGAGCACATGCTTTGCAGACCTAATAAAACATACAGCTCACTCAAACTTGAAGATGGCTCTTTTCTACCAATTTCATTTTTCCAGTTCAACTCTTAAAAGCAGGAACCAGCTAAAAAGGTAAGCCAATTTGCAATAAAACAACAAACAAGATCAACCCCTGTCAATTCACCTAGGAAAAGTGTGTTAGATTGATTTAGTGTTACAATTTTTTTCCTTCTTCGTGGCGATCACCACACTTATATTCTTGATATTGCAAAACTTCTTCTTTTTCTTCTTTTTTAAAAAATCATAGAATAGACATTTGTTTCCCTTGTTTGGGGAAGAAATAAGACTCAAACATAGAATGATCACTTCAAAGGAAACTTAAGAATGAGCATATCATGTGTAACCAGAAAGGAATAATAAGAAAGCACTATTCCCTATGTTCGGCTATAAATATTAAATGGGATGAGCCCATTGCAGATACCTGTTTCCTTGGAAACCATTCAGTTGAAACTCCTGCAAAAATTAACATGTATTTTTTTCCCTTAAAGGGCAGGAGCTTCTTTTCCTTACACATTTTTGACCTTTAGTTTTATATCTTAGGCTTATTATAAGAAGTTCTTTCCAGATCTAGGTAAACAAAGAGCAAAATAAGTGTCTTTTCATTAGGTCTGAGGCTGGACTTAGGACAATATGGCCTGTATAAAATGCATGTTATGGGGTAACTATGGATAGTTGGGGTCAACTTTGCCGCTCACCAAATATTGCCAGCTAGACTAGTAGATCATCAACATACACACAGTATTCAAACTCAAATGCCAAGTAACTTCACAGCATGGACATTCAAATTAAATAGTCATATTTGCAATATAGTTCTATGCTTTAAGAGGCAGTGAAGTTTAATAAAGTCAAGTCCCTTGTGTAAGTCAATATTGGCAAATGTCATGGGGACAGAGGTTTGCCAAAGATAATAATTCTGTATCAGGTCAGTGTCATGGAGGATGGCTTTGGCCCATGGAGGATTTCTGACTCTCATTTCCAAAGCTCAGTTGATTTTGGATTTCTGGTATCTTTGCAGTGTGGATAGAGAAGTGGAATCATATTTATTTCAGTTCAAGTCAAGGTGGCTGAATTGGTCCAGGACCTGAAAAACTGATCTCTAAATACAGCTCATATTAGTATCAGCCACATAGCAAACTACAGAGAGAAACCATCTGTGTGTCCATACAGGTCATACATATAACTGAAATGGCTTCCCAGTGTACTTGACTATTTTGTCTGCACTGCCACTGTGGTTTAAAAAAAATTTTTTTTTAAGATTTTATTTATTTATTAGTTAGAGAGAGAGAGCGAGCACAGGCAGACAGAGTGGTAGGCAGAGGCAGAGGGAGGAGCAGGCTCTCTGCCGAGCAAGGAGCCCGATGTGGGACTCGATCCCAGGACGCTGGGATCATGACCTGAGCCGAAGGCAGCCGCTTAACCAACTGAGCCACCCAGGTGTCCCGCCACTGTGTTTTTTAAATTTTATTTATTTATTTGTCAGAGAGAGAGAGATAGAGATAGAGAGCACACAGGGGAGCTGCAGGCACCCCACTGAGCAGGGATCCTGATGCGGTTATCAATCTCAGGACCCTAGGATCATGACCTGAGCAGAAGGCAGAAGCTTAATCTGCTGAGCCACCCAGGCACCCCTGCAATGTCGCTGGTATGCAGGCTACCTTGGTGTGGAGTCTCTGCACCTCCAGAAGTACTCAAACCCAGAGCCTCTGCCCTGGAGAGGGAAGGATATACTGGTCACCAACACTGTCAGAGGTATAGGCTTATTGGGGAACATGCATATGTTTCCAGAAGCTGACAGGGGTTCTAGAAGCCCAGACTTACTGGGGAATTGAGAATGGGCATCCTTATAGCCTGAAATCTTCTGTTCCTGGGGGAAGCTGTACAACAAGAGAGGTTAAGACCACTGAAAGAGATGGTGAAAAGCGACTGATTGCCCAATTAATCCTGGAGCTGCTATATTTTTCTGATAATCACAGTTTAGGTTTTGGGGATTAGTACTAATTTAATCTATTTTTTCCTGCTTTCCCCACCAAGGGAAAATACAGTTATTGCAGTAGAGAGGTACTTTAAAATAGAATTGCAGATTAATGTCCTTGGGTTTTATGGGCAATTAATCCCTGAATACATTCCTTGCTGGAGAGAATTAGCAATTTATCCAAGGTTAAATACCTGGTAAATGTCAGACCTGAGAGCCAAACCATGGTCCTCTGTTCTCAATATTCCCCATGCGCCTACCGAGTGCTGGGGAACATTCCTAGGATTTAAAGCAGAAGGCCAGCTCTGTAATTTGAGGATTCTTGAAATACTTTTCTCCCCCCAGCTTTATTGAGGTGTAATTGACAAATACAATTGTAAGATATTTAAAGTGTACATTGTGGTGATTTAATGTATACATACACGGTGACAGGATTTCTCCCATCTGGGTATTTAACACACCCATCACCTCTGATATTTAATATATACAATTGTATATAAATGTATATAATATTGTATGTGTAAATATATACAGTTTATGTGTGTGTATATGTGTACATATACATATGTGTGTATATGCACACACACACACACACACACACATCTTCAGTGAGAACATTTAAATTCTACTCTTTTAGTAGATTTCATTCTACATTATAGTGTTACCAGCCTTGGAATATCTTCGTGGCCCCGGATCGACATGCCATTCACACATGTCCAAATCTGACTGGAACATGTGTGTTCAGTGTCTTTCTTGGCAAGGTGACATTTGTCTTTAGAGCGCCGTGTCACAGACTTCACTGTGGGTAAACGCCACTCCTACTGCCCAGCACACAGCCTGACAGCATGCACGGTGGCCTGTGGCAGTCCTGACTCTTATTCTCTCTCACTTTTTCCTTCACTCCCTGCTCTCCTCACCCCTTCCCTGCTCCTTCCATGCTCTTCCTTCCATTGGTGTTACTGGACCCTGTCAAGGGAGAGAGGAATCCGACCCTGTTCATCCACGTGGAGATGCTAGAGGCTTGACAAGCTATCCAGTCAGGAGGTTTGCATTTGGAAAGACCACAGAGAATTCAGGGCAACCTGTGGGAAATGTCTGGGCAAGGGAAAGGCTTTGAATTCCAATGGTCACCTATGATGTCTTTGTAAGGCTAAATTTTCAACTTCAATGCCAGCCCCTACAACTTAACTGCCCACATCGTACCCTATTTTGCTGAAAACTACCTGTTGGAAGCATCAAGGGATTTGGTTGTTGTATCTGTTCCCCCTCGTGTCCGTAATATTCTCAGCTTTAGAAACTTCAGCCCGTGAGTATATGCTCAGTTATTCTCACATGGCAGGGGGTCTATATCCCTAACACCCAATCTGCTTCTCATCTTTCCACGCTTCATTATAAAAATAATACACATAGAATTCCATAGTTCTGTAAGAGAGGATTCCTATTCTATAGCTGAGGAAACCGAGGCTCCAACAGGAGGAGAGACTTGCTCAAGTCTCTCACTGGCCAGTGAGAGCAGCGCCAGAATTTGGCCTTGGACTGTACAACAAGGAATCCATGGCTCCTCTCATGCCAGGTCTCACTGCCCTGCACCTTCCTCTGAGTGCAGACCACTGTTTTCCTGGTGGCTTAGACTCCTTCCTTGGGGTGCCTGCAATTTCCTTGCCTTTCTGTGTCATGAGACATTACAATGATGATGAGCTCTAGTGTTGGAGCCAGGCTGCCAGAATTCAAAGTCCATTTCGGTTCCTTCATACTTTTCTGGGTTTCTTATTTAAATTTGTCATTATCGACAGGGTTTGAAAAATATCTTGGTTATTGCCATGGATTCTTCCTTCAATTGTTTATGCCTCTACCATAGCTGTATTTGTGGTATTTTGTTTTGCTTCTCTTCATTTATGTGTATGTGGTTGTCAGTGTATTTGAAGGTCAGAAAGGGCGACAAACACTGGACAAGGGGAGCCCGAGGCTAAGAGAATGTTTCTATTCTAAGAACAGTTATCGTGTTGTCTCTACTAAGTGGCGGGCACTATGCTGGGTGCTTTACGCCATGAGCTTTCTTCTTTACAACAAATCTGAAAGCCAGATATTATGACCCCATTTAAAATGAGAGACAGAGAGGTTAAAAAAAACCTGCCCTGAGCTGACATATTTAAGAGCAAGAAGTCCACCTAAGTCTGTCTGACTATAAAGCATATGAGCTTAACCTTTAAAGAAAACTGCACCTGGTACTAATATTAACGCCTTCTTAGTGTACAAAAATCTTGCCCGCAGTTGTATATGGGGTTAGTATTAGCATTCTTTGTTCTCCTCATTCCTTTTTAAGCCACCTAGTGTCACAGGTTGATGTGTATCCAGGACTTTTTATCTATGCACATTTGTTGATACACAGTGACACAGATTTTTAAAACTATAAATGGGAGGGGCACATGAGTGGCTCAGTCAGGATCCCTCGCACTTTGCATGCGGCTTTTTGCTCAGTGGGGAGTCGGCTTCTCCCTCTGCCTCTGCCCCTCCCCCTGGCTTGTGATCTCACTCACTTTCTCAAATAAATAAATAAATAAACAGAAACATATTTATAAAAACCTGTAAATGGGATCTCGCTTTACTTAATGCACGGTAGTTTCTCTATTTGGTATTCCTAAAAGCACCTCCTTTTAAGAACCTGTTTATTTTTCCAGTGGATACTTTAGATATGCCATAGTATATTTGAACATTCCCCTATGGATGGACATTTGGAGTGTTACTGATTTTTCAGTAACAAAAGCAAAAGTGCAAAGAAAACAGGGGAACATGGGTCTTTGTCCCTGTGAATATTTCAGTGGAACAGAGTATTGTAAGAGGGACAGCTGGGTCAAAGCACATCTGCATTTTATATTGTGATAGACACTGCCAGATTGGTCTTGAGAAGCCTGTGGTCCATCCACCACTCATGCTGTATCTCAGTGAGAACTGACGTTGGATAAAGGAGCCTTGGATTTCTGATGTTTGCCTCCTTTGCCATTGCCCTGTTTCCAGTTTTTCCCTCCCCTCCACTCCAGCTGATCAATTTCCTTTCTTTTCTTGCCCTCTATTTCTGCCTGTCCTGGTCTACTTATGGGTGCTCTTTCCTGCCTTTGAAGTATCAAATCATACAGCTCTCTTGCATCTACCAGAAGCTGGTGGAGAGCACTTATTCTCATGTGGATGGCTAAGGCTCCTAGAGTGCCCTTGAGGTATATGAATCACAGGGGAGCTCTCAGCTGGGACCGCACACCCTGATGTATGGTGAGTCCAGGCAGAGTGGAGAGCAGAGATGGATGGAGCAGATGGTCATACTAGTGGAAGGGCTCAAGCTTTTTAATCCCCAACCTTCTAAAATACTAATTTACCTGAAGATGTCCTTGTATTTTACTTAAGGACAAAGACAGCGATCACCCGCTGAAAATGTGAATGTCTAGCTTGAAGGATTATAATGCATACAATGACTTGGCTTTACATCTCTCATTTTTAGAACACTTTGTTATTTTGGTAAATGAGAATTATATATCATTTAAAATTGTCATCATTGATTTGATTCATTTTTTTCCTCCTTATGAAGAGCATGAGTTAATAGTCTGCTCCTTTACTGATACTGTTTAAAAAATTACTTTAACTTGTCTAAATCTTGGGGACTGGCTTAATAAATTACAGCATATCTATAAGCAAGGATAATTTATAGCCAATAAAAGTCAGGATTCGGAGGGATACTTAATGACAAAGGAAAATGTTCATGATATGTCATTAAGCATTAAAAACTGGTGAAAAAATGGCATGTCTAGTATGATTCCAAGTTTATAAAAAATAGATACGCACAGAAAAAAGACTGAAACGTGATAAAGATTTTTTAACACTTCTTGTCTTTGGAGGATGGAAATAGAAATGATTTCTAAAAATTATTTTGTTGAACTTTTGATAAATTTTCAATTTTATACAGAACATGGAAGGCTTTTTTAAAATGAGAGAAAATAACTTGTTAATAAAATTATTTTGACTTTTTTTCTCCTTGCCTTCCTAGGATCTAAGACTCAATTCTCTGATAGTAATCACAGAACTGGCCTACAGAGAAAATTCAGTGAGATCACTGGATTGCTGCCCACCTTTTTCTAATGCATTCAGGGAGGTGGGTCAATCCCTGCCTTTTTTCTCCTACTGGGTTCCAGTGTATCAAAAAGGTCCCTGATTGACATTGAGCACAAACATCCAAGTACAGAGGCCTGACCATCTGGGTCCAGACCCTGCTAGATCCAGCTACAGGGGTGCATGCATCTAACTAGGATCCATCCTTGTGGAACTGGTGGGACCCTGGGGTTCTGAAGTTCAGGAAGGCATGAGAGGTCTTCATGAAGGAGCCTCGTAAGTACTTAGAGGAGAATCAGGGCCCCCGCCAAACAGAGTGGGATTCTCTGAAGGGCTCAAGTACCCGAGGGATATGTTACCAGGCCAAGTTATTAAACAGAACGTCCATTTGGCAATTAAGGTAAACCGGGCCTAACGAAGCCGGAGGCGACTTAGGTAGCTCTCTAGGTGCAGTCAAGGAGGGGAAGAAAAAGGGCACATTCCCTGAGTGTCCACTAGGTGGCAGGTCCTTTCTTATACTAAGAGCTTAGGTGTCTGTGTTCTCAGGCATTTTCTCTGATATTCAGGTGTTTAAGAATCACACAGAGGGCTGGTTGAAAAACACAGATTCTTGGGCTCCTTTCCAAAACTTCCAATTTAGCATTCTGGGGTGCGGCCTGAGATTCTGCATTTCTAACAAGCTGCGGATGTCTCTAGTGCTACTAGTGCTACGGGTGGGTGCACTTTAAGCACCACGGAATACATTGTTTCAGACTCTGGGAGAAAAAGAGGTGTGGGCAGCAGTAGGATGTGGTCCTCATGGCTCAGCAATCAGCTCAAACTGTGACAAAAACTCCAGGGAAGGTGTAGTGTGGAGATAGACGGGCGGCTTGGGGTCCCTCGCTGCTGGTTGGAAATGGTCTCTGGTACTTGAGCAGATTGGAACTGTGGGTTCTGTGGCAGAATGTTAGGTCTCTAGAGCTCTCATTCCAGTTAAATGTGTTACCAGTTAATTTCTTCAGAATGACTGTAGCAGGGAGAAGCCCAGCTAAATGCAGATTAAAATCAAAGCGGTATTCAGACTCAAACTGAAAACCAGACATTAACTATGTACCAAATATAAGCCAAAAGAAAAACATCAAGAATTATATAAAGCATGGATCAGTGATTCTCAAATTATTTGAACTGAAGGACTATTTAAAAAAATATCTGGCCCATGATAGTGCGGTGCACAGTTCTTTTGCACAAGACTTTTACCTAGCTCTGGCCATGTATGACTCACCAGGCAAGTTTGACAATTCCCAACTGCTCCAGACCCTGTAAAGGGTGGTGAGTCCACTGATAATGCGTTTGAATGTCAGCAGTAGTGCCACACTGCTGTAAAAGTTTCTAAAGCTCTATTGCATCAATACAGAGGACTAATAACAATTTGTAGGAGGGTACCCACTCACAGACCACATTTTGAGGTGCGCTGATCTGCACCGGCTAGGTTGTAGACCTGAGAGATGGGCTTACTGTGGCACTTCGAGCAGGCATCTTATTCTTTTGGCTCTTGCACTGCAGGTCCTTAACTTTCTGTATCCTTCAGGGCCATTTAGTTCTTATCAAGTCCATTTGGGGTCCTTGAAGTGGGGCTAGTTGGATGTACTTTTGGCCTTGATGCTATTGCTTCATGCTCAGACAACAAGGGTAATGTCCTACCCAGAGTAGGCACTTAATGAACATGATGGGATGAATGCATGGAATGGTAGGCTGGGACTGGGATATCAAGTATGCTTGAGGGCTGGACAGAGAGAACCAGGAAATACATGCCCAGTGTAAATGGGGATGGAAACAGAACTGTCCTCACCAGGATTTTATACAGGTGGCAGACAAGCAGAGTGGATGGAGAAGAACCACCTCCAAAAAGAAATAAGTGACGAACTGAGTTCTTTCTCTGGCCTCCCTGATGCCTCACGAAATATAGATGTCCACTGTGAATGAGTAAGATTCAGTTTATAAAATCATGGGCCATGACAACATAGGCTTTCCCATGGCATTTTCATGCTGAACCAAGCCATTGTCTCACGTTCATGTCAAGATGAACAGTGCTAGTTACTCTAGAAACTGCCAGAGAGTTTTCCTTAGTTGTTTTCCTTTTAATACTAGAATCTTAAGGAGGGACTTCAATGTAATAATTATATTTTCTTATTAAACAGTCCCCTGACTTTTAGCAAAGGAGAGTTGAATGAATGCAAAATGGATTAGCAACTCTAATCCACTCTGAAACATCATGCCCTAGCCTGCACTCACCTGGCCTCTTCTCATTCTCCATTCCTTACCAAGCACACAGTGCAGCACAAGGAATTTATGCGACTTAATGATGCATAGCTAATAATACTGATCACAGTAATAACGATAGCTGCTACTTAGAGAGCCCTTAGGAGAGGTGCTATATTAAATGTATACTTAAGTACATTATCTTATTTAATTCCATCAACGATCACATAAGTTTGCTCAAGGACAGAGTAGAAGGGCTAGGATTCCAGCCCAAATTTGTGGTTTTAACCACTGCATTTATAGTTAGGGTCTTGGGTCCAAATAGAGTCTGTTTCTTTTTGCCTTCAAGGCATAACAACAAAAGAAGTATACCATATTAGGAACTTTGGGTACTCAAGGCCAAGATTTCTTATAAATAGTAGAGACATAGATGGATCCTATGAATGAATGAAGGAATCCATGAACAAATGAGTGAACATGGGCACCAGCTCTAAGTGAATCAAATGTAGTTTGTGGCTTTCTTAGATCATGAGGACACTATAGTTTCATGTTGGTATGTCACTAAAAACCCAGGGCTGACATGGTTTTGATGCCAGTTCATAAAATCTGAAGATACAATTTTGTTTATGACTTCTAAAACTAAATCTTAGTTATATCTCAAACAAATTTGCACACAAACACACAAACACACTTGGCTCATATGCTCTTTCCAAAAAAAAGCTTATTTTGTTCTTTTTCTAAATATCCTTTTCAATTCCTCAAATCTCCCAAATAATAAAGGGGACAGATAGTTCAAACACAGATATTCCCAAAGAGAACACATATAGTTTTGACTGCACTCAAATCAGAGCTCATGCCACTATTTTATTATTTTTAGGCAATCCTGTTTTCAACTGAAACAGTCTACACACTCAACTTCTTGGGTCAAATGGTAGTTCCAATGGAGCTTTTGATGTGTTTTCAAAAAAGTTATAGTGCCAGCACTTTTTTGACAGGATAAATAAATCATGGTTTATGTTCCAGTTAGAACAGTATGCAAAAGTCTCTCATGGCTTATACATAGGAGTCTTTACAAACTTTCATTAATGTCTGTTGGTGAGTAATTGCCAGATTTCCAATTACACAATTTAAAGTTTTATCATGAGTCAAAATCCTTCAAGAAGAACCAAAAAGACCTTATTTTCTCTCTATGCTAAATTGAAAAAGAATGGAAAGTCACATGAACATAGACATTTAAAAACACAAATGAATTTACAAAGCAACATTTTGGGGAGCCCTAAGACAATAAAGCGATCAGCACAAAGACATCTGTTGGGTGAGGCAACCTGAGGTAAAGACCAGTTAAATCTAATGCAATCAGGAACTTAGGCCAGTTTAACACTTTTTTTATGAGGTGACAACCTCCTAACACCATAATCTTGCCTTTCAGGAAGATGACACAGGATTTAATGAGTAAAAGAAAACAACTTAAAACCTCTCTTTTGAGCGTGAATTGTCTATTTGGGTTAAAGGTAGTCTTTGAAATCCCATTAGCTGCTGGCACAATTGGGAAAAGAAGTGTGCGCGCGCGCACACAAGCACACACACACACTTCAAAGCAAGTAGCTACAGCATGATAGCAATGTCTTTTTCTACTCAGATGCAAAAACAGAGTTAAAGCCAAAACTAACAACCCTTCTGCTAATTAGAGAAATAAAAATGTCTTCTCCCCAAGTGTCCAACGCAACATGCAACTGAAATTAACTGCTTTCCTTTGGGACTCATTTACTTATGTTCAAAAGAAGATTGGGGGATAAAGAAACCTTGCAAACACAACAGTTGGGGAAAACACATGGACACCATACATTGGAATAAATGGAGCTGAGCACACAGCGACGATAGAAACTCTTTGCTTGTTGAAACACTGGATATTATGGTCTAATAGAAATCGGGTTACCTTTACATTTCTTCTCTTCCGCTTGGAAGGTCTGGGCACTTGCAATGCTCTGATCGTTCACATCGTCATGGTCCAGATGGAATATCGAGCTAGTCCAAGTGGCCTGGATGAGATGGGGTGACGACTGTTCATTTTTCAATGCACTGCGCCTCTCCGCATGGCTCTTCCTATGGAGGCAGGCTTCAGACATTCCTACTAGCTTCCAGTCGTGTTCTCGGTCTGGACAGTGCTTTGGTTTGTCCCAGGCTGGAAGGCCATTTTCTGGAGGGTTGAAAAACACGAGATGACGAGCTGTTGGCATTGTCAAGATTTTGTTGAGTTGCAGTTTTGGAAGGCAAGTTGTTTCTCAATTCTCTGGGGCTGACAGTGTTCACATGCACCTCCACTTGACGGCAGTGATAAGATGCAGAATTTGTCAGCCTTGGGCATTTAGCCACCACAGTTGGATTGCCTGTCGGAGTAATCAACACATTCCCCCTTATTTTTAGTGCCTAGAAAGACATTAGTTCCTCCATAGAAAGGCTGTACTTTCGCCAGCCAGGCTTCCACAGCAATGGCCCAAGAGCAAGTTTACATCAATTTATGTGACTGCTCAGACGAGCGTTTGAGGTCTTGAGGGTCAGGGCTGGCCATGAACACTTTTTAGATCCTTAGGACATAAAACATCCAGGATTCAGCCTTGTTTGACTTGGGTTTTATCACAGGCTGACCTGAGGGGCACTCTGTTACTTAAGTGGGACACGATCACGTGGTTCCTCAGGGAGTGACAACTCAGTCCTCCCTACAACCTTCTATGCCTAATGGCCTGACACAAGGAGACTGGATCTTCAGATAGAAATTTGTAAATGGTTTCAATGTAGCTCCAAATTGGCAATGAGATCCAACGAAGGAAAGCAGACAGTGCTTTAGTTGAGGGGGGGCAATTTTAATAGCCCTAATGATAGAATGATAAGCCCTGAATCTCACTAGTTGAGGTATAGGGAGTGAATTATTCATGTATATGTGGGGCTTTTTTCCTATTTAATTTATAGAGACTTGAAGATCTACCCTCTAGAAAATGACAAGAAATGGAATAATATAATATAATACAATAATATAATGTAAACTTTCTTACCCTAACCTTCCCTGGTGGCAAATTTTACTTCCCTGAATATCTTTACTATACATGACTATAAGGTAGAGAGCAAAGATGAACAGGCTAATATATATATTTGTATATGCATATATATTAAAAACATAGTCCATCTGGTCACCCATATTTCTAGAAATTCTTAGGCTACTGTCTGTCAAAATGAGAAATATAAAATATAAATAGAGTTCTACTTTTAAAGTGATCATATACAGTGATTGAAAGACTATAATTTATGTGTGATTTTTCCTTTCTGCTGAAATTACCAAAGAAGCAAAGATATCCATATTAGAGAGATGAGTCCATCCTGATCTGTGCATAGTATTGGGAATTTCAAGCTGTCTTTCCAACATTTAAAATGATTTTTAAATTATTTAATGCAAGGGCTCAGAGGGCTTTAGGTTTTCGTCATCTCCCTCTGTAAATCACTAATTGTCTTTAGTTATTGTTGGTTAGGATAGATTCTCTAAAAGTGTATTCTACTCTCAGTCACTCTGGAGGCTGCACTTGCCCTGTGAGTCTTCAGATTAGTGTGTGGAAATTCTAATACACATACACTCCCTTTCTACTCCACAACGACACTGTGAACAATGACTACAAAGTAATAATCAAGCCATGATTTCTTTGTCACCGTAAATGGAAATGTTGTGGCTTGAAATAACATAACCAGGAGGCAATAAATCCATGCAAAAAAAAATTCTATAATGTGACAGCTCTGGGATATAACATTTGATCTTATTCAGAGAAGAGCCCTGAATATTCACCCTATGCAAATGGCTATGCTAGGGATTGTGTGAGGTCATGAGTTCTTTCTCTTCAGAGATTATATGGCATTATTCACTGCATGGTGAATCAAAAGCTCTGGACTCAACCATAGCCAGCTACTGGTGCAATTATAGGCACCTATTCTCCCTCTCCATTAAAAGAAAACAACAGATTAAAACCCTGGGATATTGTGTTGCATTTTAAATTAAACATATCTCTGTAGAATCCATTCAAGTTTATTACCCATGAGGGTCTGAGCTAAACCATGAGCCAATTATAAAGCTACTGAATGCAAGAGTTAATTCTGGGCCTAAAGAGGTTCACTTTATTTCTACAGACATGCAAAGCCTTTTGACCCTGCACGTTTCTATGATGTTTTCTTTATTTTCAGGGACTTTATTTTAAATCCTCGGTAAACTGTATCCCGTAAAGCTCCATTTTAAGTAATGTTAAAGTTATCACACTATTTTGTAAAGCCTCCAACATTTTTTTTCCTGCAGAAATTCTTAAAATTTGATATTAACTTTCTTGATGGAACAGAAATTAAGAAATATTGCCAAAGTCAGTAGTCACTGTTACCCA